>CM029017.1:184332250-184631130 GCA_016801055.1 Panax notoginseng
GGTAGACCGCGCATACAGGTTATTCCAACAGAATAATAAGAAATGGAATAACAAAAGTTCTCTTCATGAATAAGAAAGAATAACACCCCTTACCATTTTAAAGAAGAACTGAAATAAGAAAGTAGTTAAGTAGCAGAATACTTTTCTTCTCTCTCTATAGTTTCTTTCTATAGTTTCTCTCTCTAGAGTTCAGTGAATTCGTTAGAAATAATAAAGGAATGAGCTGCTATTTATAGAAAAATAGAATGCATAGTAACTAATCAATGAACGGTCCAGATTGATTACTTTAATCTGACGGTCCATATTTAAAGAAAATTTTTTTAAATAAAATATAATATATTCTATTTATAGAATAACTTTAATAAAGTATTCTTCTTTATATAAAAAGATGTTTCTATTTTATTACGTTAATAATACGAATAAAACAAAACATCATTATCGCTAAATAATTCATATTATTAACTGACAATAATTGAATTAAACTGAGTGACTTCTCACATAAGCATTAATAATCAATACCGTGTGCTACTATGCAACCACACGTGTTACTGTACTTTTACTACCGAGTAGTTCAACAGTATCAATGGTAAAACTTCTGCCGTTAATTTTAATAAAATATTTTTGTCGTTTTCTCAATCCGACAATAATTCCGTTGTGGAGTCCACCAATGATTATGCCGTTGTACGAATATTCCCTGTTAAAACGAATATTTCCCGACCAATCGAATATTATAAAACAACTTGCGTACTTTGTAAAATTTATAAATATTACCCACAACTATAACATTATATCAAATTAACTCCATAATATTCAAAAATGATATTTATAGAAAATTCATCTTTATTTATAAAAGTTGGGGTCTTACAACCTCCCCTTCTTATGAAATTTTGCCCTCAAAATTAGGGTACGTACCTGGTATATCGAAGAGGTAAGGATACCTTGACTTCATTTCAGATTCTAACTCCCAAGTCATTTCCTCAACATCGTGATTTCTCCACAAAACTTTGACTTGAGGTATAACCTTGGAGCGTAGAATATGTTCCTTCTTATCCAAGATTTGAACAGGAACTTTTTCATACGTCAAATCCTCCGCTATTTCGTCCGGTTCTAACTCAATAATGTGGTTCGGGTCTTCCACATATTTACGTAACATGGATATGTGAAAAACGTTATGAACACGAGACATACTTGGCGGTAAAGCGAGTCTATAAGCCACAATTCCTACTCGATCGAGGATTAAAAATGGACCGATGAATCGAGGATTGAGCTTTCCTCTCTTTCCAAATCTCGTAACTCCTTTCCATGGAGCAACACGTAAGAACACATGATCTCCTATATCAAATTTCACGTCCTTTCGATGAAGATCAGCATAACTCTTTTGTCGATCTTGTGAGGTTTTTATACGTTGTCGGATCGCTTGAATCTTTTCTGTAGTTGTGACGCCCCCAAAATTAGGTATACATCACCCATCTTGGGTCGTCAAATACATAGTACAGAATACAAATACAACTTACTAATACCACTGTCGTGTACAATATGACAAAATATAAACTGTGAGTTTGAATACAAATATTATCTTCTAGAGAGTATTCATACTCAAAAGGAGTCCTCATTACATTTATTAACACACTATTACATAGAATAGTGAGGACTACTAACTAATACTATCCTTCGAACCATCTCTCCGTTCGCCGACTTGCCCCAGCTACGTTCTCATTTCCTGAAGAGAACAGTGAAAGAAAGGGTGAGCTCAACTAGCCCAGTAAGAAATATTATGACTAAGATAATGCAGAATAAATTATCATTAGCCTTCAACAATGTTAAACTGATAAAATATAATAGACATCAAGTTTAACTGCAGCGGAACAAGCAATCCATTAAAAGAGTCAAGTAGAGAATAAACTCTACTATCTTTTATGATTTAAAAAGTTTTTCAACACTGTGATCGCTGAGACTCAGCTTAATAAAATAATCCACATCATCGAATCACCCCTGCACTACGGCCAAGGATATTCGTGTATTCATTAATGGTCATGATCATGCCAACAACTGTCCATCAATGCACTACGGGCCAATGAGGACTTTTACCACATCATTTGTAACATTACGGTCATGATTATACCGAATAATCCCTGGTCATAATCATACCAAGTCCATCTATGCACTACAGGCCACAGATGACTTTCAACATTTTATAAACATGAGGATGATGACAATGATATAAGAATTCAATAAAACAAGTTCAAGAATTAATTTATCCAGGAATTAACAACGTCCAAATTGTCAACATGATACTGCTTTGTGGAGTAAAATTCAAGAATGATTAGAAGAATATTTTCATGAAAAGATACTGGATGAAACGCAACTATCAAGGATATTCCACAAATTTCATGGAGTATAGAAGTCAAAACTTAACCAACTGAGTACAATAAAGAATGGAATAACAAAAGAAATCACCATGCATGCGATAGACCGCACAGACAGGTTATTCCAACAGAATAATAAATAATGGAACCAGGTCCGGCGTAAACGCACAGACAGGATATTCCGACAGAATAATAATAAAAACGGAACCAGGTCCGGTGTAAAACACACAGACAGGATGTTCCAACAGAATAATAATAAAGACGGAACCAGGTCCGGTGTAAAACACACAGACAGTTCCAACAGAATAATAATAAAAACGGAACCAGGTCCGGTGTAAAACACACAGACAGGATGTTCCAACAGAATAATAGAAGAATGTCACCAAGTATAGGGTAGACCGCGTATACAGGTTATTCCAACAGAATAATAAAAAATGGAATAACAACAGTTCTCTTCATGAATAAGAAAGAATAACACCCCTTACCGTTTTAAAGAAGAGCTGAAATAAGGAAGTAGTTAAGTAGCAGAATACTCTTCTTCTCTCTCTCTATAGTTTCTCTCTATAGTTTCTCTCTCTAGAGTTCAGTGAATTCGTAAGAAATAATGAAGGAATGAGCTGCTATTTATAGAAAAATAGAATGCATAGTAACTAATCCATGAACGGTCCAGATTGATTACTTTAATCTGACGGTCCATATTTAAAGAAAAAAATTTTAAATAAAATATAATATATTCTATTTATAGAATAACTTTAATAAAGTATTCTGTTTTATATAAAAAGATGTTTCTGTTTTATTACGTTAATAATACGAATAAAACAAAACGTCATTATCGCTAAATAATTCATATTATTAACTGACAATAATTGAATCAAACTGAGTGACTTCTCACATAAGCATTAATAATCAATACCGTGTGCTACTATGCAACCACACGTATTACTGTACTTTTACTACCGAGTAGTTCAACAGTAACAATGGTAAAATTTCCGCCGTTATTTTTAATAAAATATTTTTGTCGTTTTCTCAATCCGACAATAATTCCGTTGTGGGGTCCACCAATGATTGTGTCGTTGTACGAATATTCCTGTTAAAACGAATATTCCCCGACCAATCGAATATTATATAACAACTTGCGTACTTTGCAAAATTTATAAATATTACCCACAACTATAACATTATATCAAATTAACTCCATAATATTCAAAAATGATATTTATAGAAAATTCATCTTTATTTATAAAAGTTGGGGTCTTACAACCTCCCCTTCTTATGAAATTTCGCCCTCGAAATTAGGGTACGTACCTGGTATGTCGAAGAGGTAAGGATACCTTGATTTCATTTCAGATTCTAACTCCCAAGTCATTTCCTCAACATCGTGGTTTCTCCACAAAACTTTGACTTGAGGTATAACCTTGGAGCGTAGAATATGTTCCTTCTTATCCAAGATTTGAACAGGAACTTCTTCATACGTCAAATCCTCCGCTATTTCGTCCGGTTCTAACTCAATAATGTGGTTCGGGTCTTCCACATATTTGCGTAACATGGATATGTGAAAAACGTTATGAACACGAGACATACTTGGCGGTAAAGCGAGTCTATAAGCCACAGTTCCTACTCGATCGAGGATTAAAAATGGACCGATGAATCGAGGATTGAGCTTTCCTCTCTTTCCAAATCTCGTAACTCCTTTCCATGGAGCAACACGTAAGAACACATGATCTCCTACATCAAATTCCACGTCCTTTCGATGAAGATCAGCATAACTCTTTTGTCGATCTTGTGAGGTTTTTATACGTTGTCGGATCGTTTGAATCTTTTCTGTAGTCATACGTACCAACTCCGGTCCCAACAACGTTGCTTCACCCACCTCATCCCAGCATACTGGAGAACGACATTTTCTTCCATACAATGCTTCGAATGGAGCCATGCCAATACTTGCTTGATAACTGTTGTTGTAGGAAAACTCCACCAATGGTAAGAACTTGTCCCAACTTCCCTTGAAGTCAAAGACACAGAGTCTTAATAGATCTTCAAGAGTTTGAATAGTCCTCTCTGATTGTCCGTCCGTCTGAGGATGATATGCTGAACTAAATCGTAAATCCGTGCCCATAGCTTTTTGTAAACTAACCCAAAATCGTGAAGTGAATCTTGGGTCTCGATCAGAAACTATGGATACTGGCATACCATGCAGTCTTACAATCTCGTTTATGTACATACGAGCAAGACGTTCAAGTGTATAAGTTTCTCGTATCGGTAAGAAATGAGCAGACTTGGTCAATCTATCAACAATGACCCAAATCGCATCAATACCTTGAGAAACCCTAGGAAGACCGGTAACGAAATCCATGGTAATGTGCTCCCACTTCCATTCTGGAATTTCAAGTGGTTGCAATGGACCTTTTGGTACTTGATGCTCCGCTTTGACTCGTTGACAAGTTAGACACCTTGAGATAAACAACGCTATCTCTCTCTTCATATTGCTCCACCAAAATGTATGACGAAGATCATGATACATTTTGGTACTTCCAGGATGGATTGCAAACGGTGTGTTGTGCGCCTCCATCATGATTTCATACTTTAAATCAGGGTTGTTAGGAACACAAAGTCTGGAGTTGACTCGAAGTATTCCTTCTTCATCGATTCTTGCTTCCGGCATAGCACCTTCTTGCACTTTCTTCCTCATACGCATCAGCTCCAGGTCTGTAGCTTGAGCAGCTTTAACTTTATCGATTAAAGTCGGTTCTACTCGTATATTCGCCATCATCACATGGGTCCCTGGAGTCTTTAACTCTATCTCCATCCTTTGCAAATCACACAAAATGGGCCTTTGTGTTGACAATATCGCACTCGTACTTGCATATGATCTTCTACTCAATGCGTCAGCTACCACGTTCGCTTTTCCAGGATGGTATTGAATGGTATGATCATAATCTTTCAACAGTTCAAGCCAACGTCGTTGTCGCATGTTGAGTTCCTTTTGAGTGAAGAAATATTTGAGGCTTTTATGATCCGTAAAGATCTCCACCTTCTCCCCATACAAGTAATGCCTCCAAATTTTAAGTGCAAAGACAACAGCTGCCAACTCTAGATCATGAGTAGGATAATTCCTCTCATATTCCTTGAGTTGTCTTGATGCATAGGCTATGACTTTTCCATGTTGCATGAGAACGCATCCCAACCCTTTGCTCGAAGCATCACTGTAGATGACAAATCCCTCCGAGCCAGATGGTATTGTTAGAACAGGTGCTGAAATGAGTCTCCTCTTGAGTTCTTGAAAACTCTGCTCACATTCTTCGCTCCAACCGAACTTTGTATCTTTCGAGTCAGCTGAGTTAATGGAGTAGCGATTCGAGAAAATCCTTCCACGAATCTCCGATAATAACCAGCTAAACCAAGAAAGCTACGTACTTCGGTCACTGATTTAGGTTGCTCCCAGCTTTGAATAGCTTCAATCTTTGCCGGGTCAACCGATATTCCACGACTTGATACTACGTGCCCAAGGAATGCTACCTCTTCCAGCCAGAACTCGCATTTCTTCAACTTGGCATAAAGTTTGTATTCACGAAGCTTTTGGAGTACCAGCCTCAAGTGTTGCTCATGATCTTCACGGCTTTTGGAATAAACAAGGATGTCATCGATAAAGACGACCACAAAGTGATCCAAATATTCCTTGAATACCCTGTTCATCATATCCATGAAGGCAGCAGGAGCATTAGTCAATCCAAAAGACATAACTAAGAATTCATAATGCCCATACCGAGTTCTGAAGGCAGTCTTTGGAATATCCTCAGTTCTAACCTTCAGCTGATGATATCCAGAACGAAGATCGATCTTTGAAAAGAATTGTGCTCCTTGCAACTGGTCAAACAGGTCATCAATACGTGGCAATGGGTACCTGTTTTTGATGGTGACATGATTCAACTCCCGATAATCAATACAAAGTCGCATACTCCCATCTTTCTTCTTCACGAACAGAACAGGAGCACCCCAAGGAGAAGTACTAGGACGAATAAAACCAATGTCTAACAATTCCTGCAGTTGGGTCTTTAACTCCTGAAGTTCAATAGGAGCCATTCGATATGGGGCTTTGGAAATGGGTTTTGTACCGGGTTCAAGGTCGATACAAAATTCAATTTCACGCTCTGGGGGTAGGCCAGGAAGTTCTTCGGGAAATACGTCAGGAAATTTATTAACAACAGAAATATCATTCAAAGCTGACGTATTTTTGTTTAGATCTGTGACATGAGCTAAGAAAGCTTGACATCCGTTTTTCAATAAACGAATAGCTTTATGGCTTGAGATGACAGCGATTGATTTTAATGGTTTGGTTGCTTGAATTCGCATAATAGGTCGATTAGGAATATGAAAGCTAACAACCTTACGAAAACAATCAATTTTTGCATGATGAGTAGTTAACCAATCAATCCCTAGAATCACGTCAAATGCAAGTATTTTTAATGAAATAAGATCGACAGGTAATGTGTGGGTACCAACTTGAACCAAACAAGACTTATAAACCGTGGATGTAATGAAGGTTTCTCCCAATGGAGTTTCAACTGCTAAGTCAAAGTCTAATTTCTCCGGAATCAAATTTAATCGATGAGCGCAAGTAGGAGAAATAAAAGAATGGGTAGAACCGGTATCAAATAAAGTATAGACTTCGTTAGAGTTTATGATAAGCTTACCCGTGATGACCTCATTCGGGTTCCTTGCTCTTTGGGAGTTCACAACAAACGCTCTCCCTTGCACAACCGGTTTTGACTTTTCTGGGACGGCCTTTGGTGCCTCCATCCTAGCTGAATTTGTCTTCGGTAAACGACAAAATCGGGCTAAATGACCTTCTCTTCCACAATTATAACATGCTTTGGACGGCATCGCGCAGTTTGGACTGATGTGCCCCTCCCCTCCGCATTTGAAACATATGATAGGTGGTCGTTCTCCTTCCTTAACGACAGGTGCTGGTGCTGACGTCTTTCCATCATTGTTGAATCTCCTCTTCTTGAAATGCCCATTCTTATTGTTTTGGCCCTGATTACCACCGAAGTGGTTACCATTTCTGGCCTGTTGATTCCCTCCACGCTTGTTGTCACCGCTTCGATGACTGCTCTCACTGGTATTATCATTTTGCCGGCTGCTCTCTTTTGGTTGCGTTGTCTCGTTATCGCGCTCCACCAACTGAGCCCTATTTACAACATCTGAATACAAACACAGTTTATGAGAAACAAGATGTTGACGTATCTCCGGCTTCAAACCTCTTAAAAACATCCGCGTCATTCTTTCTTCATTATCCACCAGGTGGGACGCAAACCGGGATAACTCCGCAAATTTTGCCTCGTACTGCGACACGGTCATATTATTCTGCTCCAATTTGATGAACTCCACCTCCTTCATGTGACGAATACTCTCGGGAAAGTATTTGTCGTTAAACAGCTCTTGGAACTTCTCCCAAGACATCTTCAGTGCGGCAGGTTGAGTACGCTTTATCGATTCCCACCAGTAATCTGCCTCTCCTCGCAACATAAAGGCGGCAAAGGGAACCTTTTGCTCCTCGGAGCAACCCAAGACATCAAATATCTTGGTGATCTGCTTTATCCATGTTTCAGCTACAAGTGGTTTGGGTTCTCCCTTAAACTCCGGTGGTCCCAGCTCCTTAAACTGTTTAGCGGTGACCGCCTGAGAGTTTCCAGTATTTCCACCTACGTTGTGGACAGGAGCCGCTTTCACCTGTTGTTGCATGAATTGCATAAAACCTCTGAACATTCCATCATTCATCATCTGGTCAGTGTTGTTGTTTGCATGAGGATTGTCACCTTCCTGATGCACATTATCCTGATTATTGATATGTGGTGAATCAACAGTCGCTGTGCTCCATTGCTATTCTCAACATTCTCAGATGCCATTTTCAGATACTGCCACAAAATAAAAGTTAATTGATATGTCATATATTATCCTTATATTATGACCGACCAATTAAATACCATGCAAATAAACTTAGGTAGGTCATACTAGCGAAGGAATTCCCCGTCTCTCCCCTCCTAGTTCTATTCTCACATCTTAGCCAGGGATCATATCCCTAAGCTCTGATACCAACTGTGACGCCCCCAAAATTAGGTATACATCACCCATCTTGGGTCGTCAGATACATAGTACAGAATACAAATACAACTTACTAATACAACTGTCGTGTACAATACGACAAAACATAAACTGTGAGTTTGAATACAAATATTATCTTCTAGAGAGTATTCATACTCAAAAGGAGTCCTCATTACATTTATTAACACACTATTACATAGAATAGTGAGGACTACTAACTAATACTATCATTCGGACCATCACTCCGTTCCCCGACTTGCCCCAGCTACGTTCTCATTTCCTGAAGAGAACAGTGAAAGAAAGGGTGAGCTCAACTAGCCCAGTAAGAAATATTATGACTAAGATAATGCAGAATAAATTATCATTAGCCTTCAACAATGTTAAACTGATAAAATATAATAGACATCAAGTTTAACTGCAGCGGAACAAGCAATCCATTAAAAGAGTCAAGTAGAAAATAAACTCTACTATCTTTTATGATTTAAAAAGTTTTTCAACACTGTGATCGCTGAGACTCAGCTTAATAAAATAATCCACATCATCGAATCACCCCTGCACTACGGCCAAGGATATTCGTGTATTCATTAATGGTCATGATCATGCCAACAACTGTCCATCAATGCACTACGGGCCAATGAGGACTTTTACCACATCATTTGTAACATTACGGTCATGATTATACCGAATAATCCCTGGTCATAATCATACCAAGTCCATCTATGCACTACAGGCCACAGATGACTTTCAACATTTTATAAACATGAGGATGATGACAATGATATAAGAATTCAATAAAACAAGTTCAAGAATTAATTTATCCAGAATTAACAACGTCCAAATTGTCAACATGATACTGCTTTGTGGAGTAAAATTCAAGAATGATTAGAAGAATATTTTCATGAAAAGATACTGGATGAAACGCAATTATCAAGGATATTCCACAAATTTCATGGAGTATAGAAGTCAAAACTTAACCAACTGAGTACAATAAAGAATGGAATAACAAAAGAAATCACCATGCATGCGATAGACCGCACAGACAGGTTATTCCAACAGAATAATAATAATGGAACCAGGTCCGGCGTAAACGCACAGACAGGATATTCCGACAGAATAATAATAAAAACGGAACCAGGTCCGGTGTAAAACACACAGACAGGATGTTCCAACAGAATAATAATAAAGACGGAACCAGGTCCGGTGTAAAACACACAGACAGGATGTTCCAACAGAATAATAATAAAAACGGAACCAGGTCCGGTGTAAAACACACAGACAGGATGTTCCAACAGAATAATAGAAGAATGTCACCAAGTATAGGGTAGACCGCGTATACAGGTTATTCCAACAGAATAATAAGAAATGGAATAACAACAGTTCTCTTCATGAATAAGAAAGAATAACACCCCTTACCGTTTTAAAGAAGAGCTGAAATAAGGAAGTAGTTAAGTAGCAGAATACTCTTCTTCTCTCTCTCTATAGTTTCTCTCTATAGTTTCTCTCTCTAGAGTTCAGTGAATTCGTAAGAAATAATGAAGGAATGAGCTGCTATTTATAGAAAAATAGAATGCATAGTAACTAATCATGAACGGTTCAGATTGATTACTTTAATCTGACGGTCCATATTTAAAGAAAAATCTTTTAAATAAAATATAATATATTCTATTTATAGAATAACTTTAATAAAGTATTCTGTTTTATATAAAAAGATGTTTCTGTTTTATTACGTTAATAATACGAATAAAACAAAACGTCATTATCGCTAAATAATTCATATTATTAACTGACAATAATTGAATCAAACTGAGTGACTTCTCACATAAGCATTAATAATCAATACCGTGTGCTACTATGCAACCACACGTATTACTGTACTTTTACTACCGAGTAGTTCAACAGTAACAATGGTAAAATTTCCGCCGTTATTTTTTAATAAAATATTTTTGTCGTTTTCTCAATCCGACAATAATTCCGTTGTGGGGTCCACCAATGATTGTGTCGTTGTACGAATATTCCCTGTTAAAACGAATATTTCCCGACCAATCGAATATTATATAACAACTTGCGTACTTTGCAAAATTTATAAATATTACGCACAACTATAACATTATATCAAATTAACTCCATAATATTCAAAAATGATATTTATAGAAAATTCATCTTTATTTATAAAAGTTGGGGTCTTACAGTAGTCATACGTACCAACTCCAGTCCCAACAACGTTGCTTCACCCACCTCATCCCAGCATACTGGAGAATGATATTTTCTTCCATACAATGCTTCGAATGGAGCAATGCCAATACTTGCTTGATAACTGTTGTTGTAGGAAAACTCCACCAATAGTAAGAACTTGTCCCAACTTCCCTTGAAGTCAAGGACACAGAGTCTTAATAAATCTTCTAGAGTTTGAATAGTCCTCTCTGATTGTTTGTCCGTCTGAGGATGATATGCCGAACTAAGTCGTAAATTCGTGCCCATAACTTTTTGTAAACTAACTCAAAATCGTGAAGTGAATCTTGGGTCTCGATCAGAAACTATGGATACTGGCATACCATGCAGTCTTATAATCTCGTTTATGTACATACGAGCAAGACGTTCAATTGTATAAGTTTCTCGTATCGGTAAGAATTGAGCAAACTTGGTCAATCTATCAACAATGACCCAAATCGCATCTATACCTTGAGAAACTTTAGGAAGACCGGTAACAAAATCCATGGTAATGTGCTCCCACTTCCATTCGAGAATTTCAAGTGGTTGCAATGGACCTTTTGGTACTTGATGCTCCGCTTTGACTCGTTGACAAGTTAGACACATTGAGATAAACAACGCTATCTCTCGCTTCATATTGCTCCACCAAAATGTATGACGAAGATCCTGATACATTTTGGTACTCCCAGGATGGATTGCAAACGGTGTGTTGTGCGCCTCTATCATGATTTCATACTTTAAATCAGGGTTGTTAGGAACACAAAGTCTGGAGTTGTCTCGAAGTATTCCTTCTTCATCTATTCTTGCTTCCGGCATAGCACCTTCTTGTACTTTCTTCCTCATACGCATCAGCTTCAGGTCTGTAGCTTGAGCAGCTTTAACTTTATCAATTAAAGTTGATTCTACTCGTATATTCGCCATCATCACATGGGTCCTTGGAGTCTTTAACTCTATCTCTATCCTTTGCAAGTCATACAAAATGGGCCTTTGTGTTGACAATATCGCACTCGTACTTGCATATGATCTTCTACTCAATGCGTCAGCTACCACGTTCGCTTTTCCAGGATGGTATTAAATGGTATGATCATAATCTTTCAACAGTTCAAGCCAACGTCATTGTCGCATGTTGAGTTCCTTTTGAGTGAAGAAATATTTGAGGCTTTTATGATCCGTAAAGATCTCCACCTTCTCCCCATACAAGTAATGCCTCCAAATTTTAAGTGCATAGACAACAGCTGCCAACTCTAGATCATGAGTAGGATAATTCCTCTCATATTCCTTGAGTTGTCTTGATGCATAGGCTATGACTTTTCCATGTTGCATGAGAACGCATCCCAACCCTTTGCTTGAAGCATCACTGTAGATGATAAATCCCTCCGAGCTAGATGGTATTGTTAGAACAGGTGCTGAAATGAGTCTCCTCTTGAGTTCTTGAAAACTCTTCTCACATTCTTCGCTCCAATCGAACTTTGTATCTTTCTGAGTCAGCTGAGTTAATGGAGTAGCGATTCGAGAAAATCCTTCCACGAATCTCCTATAATAACCGGCTAAACCAAGAAAGCTAAGTACTTCAGTCACTGATTTAGGTTGCTTCCAGCTTTAAATAGCTTCAATCTTTGCCGGGTCAACAGATATTCCACGACTTGATACTACGTGCCCAAGGAATGCTACCTCCTCCAGCCAGAACTCGCATTTCTTCAACTTGGCATAAAGCTTGTATTCACGAAGCTTTTGGAGTACCAGCCTCAAGTGTTGCTCATGATCTTCACGATTTTTGGAATAAATAAGGATGTCATCAATAAAGACGACCACAAAGTGATCCAAATATTCCTTGAATACCCGGTTCATCATATCCATGAAGGCAGCAGAAGCATTAGTCAATCCAAAGGACATGACTAGGAATTCATAATGCCCGTACCGAGTTCTGAAAGCCGTCTTTGGAATATCATCAGTTCTAACCTTCAGCTGATGATACCTAGAACGAAGATCGATCTTTGAAAAGAATTGTGCTCTTTGCAATTGGTCAAACAGGTCATCAATACGTGGCAATGGGTACCTGTTTTTGATGTTTATATGATTCAACTCCCGATAATCAATACAAAGTTGCATACTTCCATCTTTCTTCTTCACGAATAGAATAGGAGCACCCCAAGGAGAAGTACTAGGACGAATAAAGCCAATGTCTAACAATTCCTGCAGTTAGATCTTTAACTCCTGAAGTTCAATAGGAGCCATTCGATATGGGGCTTTGGAAATGGGTTTTGTACTGGGTTCAAGGTCAATGCAAAATTCAATTTCACGCTCTGGAGGTAGGCTAGGAAGCTCTTCAAGGAATACGTCAGGAAATTTATTAACAATAGAAATATCATTCAAAACTGACGTATTTTTGTTTAGATTCGTGACATGAGCTAAGAAAGCTTGACATCCGTTTTTCAATAAACGAATAGCTTTATGGTTTGAGATGATAGCGATTGATTTTAATGGTTTGGTTGCTTGAATTCGCATAATAGGTCGATTAGGAATATGAAAGCTAACAACCTTACGAAAACAATCAATTTTTGCATGATGAGTAGTTAACCAATCAATCCCTAGAATCACGTCAAATGCAAGTATTTTTAATGAAATAAAATCAACAGGTAATGTGTGGGTACCAACTTGAACCAAACAAGATTTATAAATCGTGGATGTAATGAAGGTTTCTCCCAATGGAGTTTCAACAGATAAGTCAAAGTCTAATTTCTTCGGAGTCAAATTTAATCGATGAGCGCAAGTAGGAGAAATAAAATAATGGGTAGAACCGGTATTAAATAAAGTATAGACTTCGTTAGAGTTTATGATAAGCTTACCCGTGATGACCTCATTCGGGTTCCTTACTTTCTGGGAGGTCACAATAAACGCTCTCCCTTGCACTACGGATTTTGACTTTTCTGGGACGGCCTTTGGTGTCTCTATCCTGGCTGAACTTATTTTTGGTAAACGACAAAATCGAGCTAAATGACCTTCTCTTCCACAATTATAACATTCTTTAGACGGCATCGCGCAGTTTGGACTGATGTGCCCCTCCCCTCCGCATTTGAAACATATAATAGGTGGTCGTTCTCCTTCCTTAACAGCGGGTGTTGGTGCTGACGTCTTTCCATCATTATTGAATCTCCTCTTCTTGAAATGACCATTCTTATTGTTTTGGCCCTGATTACCACCGAAGTGGTTACCATTTCTGGCCTGTTGATTCCCTCCACGCTTGTTGTCACCGCTTCGATGACTACTCTCACTAGTATTATTATTTTGTCGACTGCTCTCTTTTGGTTGCGTTGACTCATTATCGCGCTCCACTAACTGAGCCATATTCACAACATCTGAATACAAACACAGTTTAGGAGAAATAAGATGTTGATGTATCTCAGGTTTCAAATCTCGTAAAAACATTTACGTCATTCGCTCTTCATTATCCACCAAGTGGGACGCAAACCGGGACAACTCAGTAAATTTAGCCTCATACTGCGACACGGTCATATTATTCTACTCTAATTTAATGAACTCCACCTCCTTCATGTGACGAAGACTCTTGGGAAAGTATTTGTCATTGAACAGCTCTTGGAACTTCTCCCAAGACATTTTCAGTGCAGCAGGTTGAGTACATTTAATCGATTTCCACCTGTAATATGCCTCTCCTCGCAACATAAAGGCGGCAAAGGGAACCTTTTGCTCCTCAGAGCATCCCAAGACATCAAATATCTTGGTGATCTACTTTATCCATGTTTCCGCTATAAGTGGTTTTGGCTCTCCCTTAAACTCCGGTGGTCCCAGCTCCTTGAACTGTTTAGCGGTGACCGTCCGAGAGTTTTCAGTGTTTCCACCTATATTTTGAACAGGAGCCGCTCTCGCCTGCTGTTGTATGAACTGCATAAAGCTTCTGAACATTTCATCATTCATCATTTGGTCAGTATTATTGTTTACATGAGGATTGTCACCTTCCTGATGCACATTATCCCGATTATTGATATGTGGTGAATCAACAGTCGCCTGTGCTCCATTGCTATTCTCAACATTCTCGGATGCCATTTTCAGATACTGCCACAAAATAAAAGTTAATTGATATGTCATATATTATCCTTATATTCTGACCGACCAATTAAATACCATGCAAATAAACTTAGGTAGGTCATACTAGCGAAGGAATTTCCCGTTTCTCCCCTCCTAGTTCTATTCTCACATCTTAGCCAGGGATCATATCCCTAAACTCTGATACCAACTGTGACGCCCCCAAAATTAGGTATACATCACCCATCTTGGGTCGTCAGATACATGATACAGAATACAAATACAACTTACTAATACAACTGTCATGTACAATACGACAAAACATAACTGTGAGTTTGAATACAATTATTGTCTACTTGAGACTATACAAACTCAAAAAGAGTCCTCATTACAATTATTGTCACACTATTTAACAGAATAGTGAGGACTACTAATACTATCATCTGGTCCATCACTCCGTTCCCCGACTCGTCCCAACTATATTCTCATTTCCTAAAGAGAACAGTGAAAGAAAGGGTGAGCTCAACTAGCCCAGTAAGAAATATTATGACTAAGATAATGAAGAATAAATTATCATTATCCTTCAACAGTGTTAAACTGATAAAATATAATGAGCATCAAGTTTAACTGCAGCGGAACAAGCAATCCATTAAAAGAGTCAAGTAGAGAATAAAATCTACTATCTTCTATGATTTAAAAGGTTTTTCAACACTGTTATCGCTGGGACTCAGCTTAACAAAATAATCCACATCATCGAATCACCCCTGCACTACGGCCAAGGATATTCTTTAGTATCACGACCACAATTATCCATGCACTATGGGCCAAGAATATTTATGTATTCATTAATGGTCATGATCATGCCAACAACTGTCCATCAATGCACTACGGACCAATGAAGACTTTTACCACATCATTTGTAACATTACGGTCATGATTATACCAAATAATCCCTGGTCATAATCATACCAAGTCCATCTATGCACTACATGCCACAGATGACTTTCAACATTTTATAAACATGAGGATGATGACAATGATATAAGAATTCAATAAAACAAGTTAAAGAATTAATTTATCCAAAAATTAACAACGTCCAAATTGTCAACATGATACTACTTTGTGGAGTAAAATTCAAGAATGCTTAGAATAATATTTTCATGAAAAGATACTGAATGAAACGTAATTATCAAGGATATTCCACTAATTTCATGGAGTGTAGAAGTTAAAACTTAACCAACTGAGTATAATAAAGAATGGAATAACAAAAGAAATCACCCGGCATGCGATAGACCGCACAGACAGGTTATTCAAACAGAATAATAAATAATGGAACCAGGTCCGGCGTAAATGCACAGTCAGGATATTTCGACAGAATAATAAATAATGGAACCAGGTCCGGCGTAAACGCACAGACAGGATATTCCGACAGAATAATAAGTAATGGAACCAGGTCCGGTGTAAAACACACAGACATGATGTTCCAACAGAATAATAACAAGACGGAACCAGGTCCAGTGTAAAACACACAGACAAGATGTTCCAACAAAATAATAATAAAAACGGAACCAGGTCCGGTGTAAAACACACAGACATGATGTTCCAACAGAATAATAGAAGAATGTCACCAAGTATAGGGTAGACCGCGTATACAGGTTATTCCAACAGAATAATAAGAAATGGAATAACAAAAGTTCTCTTCATGAATAAGAAAGAATAACACCCCTTACCGTTTTAAAGAAGAACTGAAATAAGGTAGTAGTTAAGTAGCAGAATACTTTTCTTCTCTCTATAGTTTCTTTCTATAGTTTCTCTCTCTAGCGTTCAATGAATTCGTAAGAAATAATGAAGAAATTAGCTACTATTTATAGAAAAATAGAATGCATAGTAACTAATCCATGAACGATCCAGATTGATTACTTTAATCTGACGGTTCATATTTAAAGAAAAATCTTTTAAATAAAATATAATATATTCTATTTATAGAATAACATTAATAAAGTATTCTGTTTTATATAAAAAGATGTTTCTATTTTATTACGTTAATAATATGAATAAAATAAAACTTCATTATCGCTAAATAATTCATATTATTAACTGACAATAATTGAATCAAACTGAGTGACTTCTCACATAAGCATTAATAATCAATACCGTGTGCTACTATGCAACCACACGTGTTACTGTACTTTTACTACCGAGTAGTTCAACAGTATCAATGGTAAAACTTCCGTCGTTATTTTTAATAAAATATTTTTGTCGTTTTCTCAATCCGACAATAATTCCATTGTGGGGTCCACCAATGATTGTGCCGTTGTACGAATATTCCCTGTTAAAATGAATATTCCCCGACCAATCGAATATTATAAAACAACTTTCTTACTTTGTAAAATTTATAAATATTACCCACAACTATAACATTATATCAAATTAACTCCATAATATTCAAAAATGATATTTATAGAAAATTCATCTTTATTTATAAAAGTTGGGGTCTTAGAATACCTGAATAGTCGAGGGCTGACTCAGCAACGGCCCAAACGCGTCCAGTAGTAAGGTAACCACCATCCAAACAATCTCGTCACGTAGAGCGGCGAACTGTTCTGGAGGGATACCCGTACTATCGACGGTGGCACCAGCTGTAATGTCATGCGCAAGCTGATGGAGGCGAGAACAGCTGGGCAGGTCCCAACGACGGAATAACGGCTCCATCTCAAACCTCTCCGACACCGCAGCCACAACCCGCTGGAATAAAGCATCGTCTAAGCCAGCCCCCGTATGTGATGGTCCCACGGGGGCTCTCGAACGCAGACGCTGGCTAGAGCCTACAAAAACAAATATAAAGTGAATAATATTATAATTAAGTTTACTTTATTCATAAACAAGAAATAAACTAAAATATTATCCCTTTAGGCAGTGTATAGGCTGGTATCCTTGGCAACCCCAGCACTCGATACCGGTCGGTAGTGCTAGTGGGAGTATCCTGAGACGCAACCCAAAGAGCCATCTCCTTATCCTAAGATAAACTAATCTCGGGCGGAGGGATGGTGAAATCAGCCGCCTCAGCATCGATATCGCCCCTAGCAGCCTGTAACTCTGCTAAGCAGGGAATTTGAAATGTTCGAGTTAAACACTCTAGAAGTGACTAGACTGAGTTCCGCACAACAAGGCTATATAATATTATTTTTTGAGAGGCTTACATATTTTTAGCAACCATATAAAGGAGGTGAGAGAATAAATCTCTGTTTCCTCACCGGGTGAGTCTTGTAGGACAAGATTTTTTTGTTCCTACATCAAGTGCTCTTTGTGATCTTTGACTATACTTCAAAGACATGTGTTAGTTCCCAGAGGCAAAATAGTTATCTAGAAGGGGGAGTTGAATAGATATTTTAAAATTTTCTTTTTCAAAATACTTTGTCGGATTTGTTAATTAGTTTTAGCAAAATATATGATTTTTTTTGTTCCCCTTTAAGATAAACAGAGACAATAGTTAACTGGTAGATATAACAAGTATAGCAGTTAAAGCACGAATATAAAAGACATAGAGAATTTAATTGGTTCAGAGGACTCAAGGCTCCTAGTCCACTCTTCTACTCCTTGAGTAGGAAATCCACTAAGAATATCTTTACAATCTTTGAATCACACAGATTCCTTCAAGACCTGCAGTCTTGGAACTTCTTAGTTCACTTAAAACTCTTCAAGTCCAGTAGACTTGGAACTTCTTAGTTCACTTAGAACTCTTCAAGTCCAACAGACTTGAAACTTCTTACTTCACTTAAAGATAGTTGAGTTCTTGAATGGGGCTACTCAGTTGCTGCTAAGCTTATGTTCGAAAGAACTGAGTAGCTGAGCAAGCTTTCTTTTCAGATCGTAGAGTTTGAACGTTGAGTGTTCTTCAGCTTTTTATTATGTACTTGCTTAACATCTTGCATCTGATTTGTATATAAGGCGACTTTGAAATGTATCCATTTGAAGGCATCCATAAAAGCATTAATTGTATATGACATTTCTGAGCACTGATGGTGACTTTCTACAAATCTTCTATTTAGTCGTCTGGCCCACTGACACAGCAGACTACTATCTCACCTAACACCTGAAAAGGTATTTTTGGCTGACATGTAGTACTTTCCTTAGCTTCTTTAATACGTCTCTTTGTTATATGCTAAGGATAAGTGTTGTGTCATTGGGATTTTCGATAGTCTCAACGTCTATAATCTATTCCACATTTGTTGTAATTTATTCTTAAACAAATGGACAAGGCTCGATGCTTCTGATCAGACAGATGATACACTACGATCATGATCGTGGTGTCTTGTAACATTAGTGCTTGATCCGGTACTAATAGATAAGAACACTATGATTTCTCTTAAGTATTGGTAGACTACGATCTTTGCTTGCTTGATTTATAGACTCTACGCTTTCGAGAGCACACTACGATTCTTGTGTTAATTCGGCAGGCATTTGGACCACTCTACAATTCTGGGAGAGACCCTCCAAAGCAGACAGACTACGATTCTCGATGCTCTACAATTCTGCATTGGCTTCTGCAATCTCTTGACTGGCTCGACAGACTACGATTCTGTTGAAGCATATCTATTACATCTCAAGAGATAGATCAACCTAACAGCTTTAATCTTTTCTTCTATACATTCATTTACAGAATGATAAACATTAAAGCTCAGATCAACCTAACAAGTTTGATCTACCACTAAGTCCTTCTACATGTATTCCTTGAAGGACTTTACATATAAGCATGAATATTTACTTTCAACATCAAATTTAAATATGCAATTTCCCAACAATCTCCCTCTATTTGATGTTGACATAACCAAGGAGATTTGTATCATGATCATCAATTTCTAGATGCAGTTACTAGAAAGTAAATATGACTTAGTGTTTCAATGAGCAGCTGAAATCTTTAGAGAATAAGCATGAATTTATTGATGTTTGTAAAGACAGATATTGCAATAAAGCTTAGTTACATTAATAAGAAATGATTTCCAACTTATCTCTATTTCTTCTGCCTTTTACTCCTTGGAGGATTGACATGCCCTGCATCTCTCCTTCTCCTGCTGGCTTCGTCTCTCCATGCAATATCTTCCAGCTCGCTTTGACTCAGCCTTTTTCCATGATCATGTTTATTCATAAAGGCATGGTCTCTAGTCGGCATATGTAGGCCAGTAGTGGTTACCCCTTGTGAGTTGGGAGATGGCCCTTGACTCCTTAGCGGTTGTGTCATGATAATTGTTGTTGTTCAGGTTGTGGAGTCTGGTGGCGAGGCTGTCTTGAGGGAGGGCTCCTTGAAGATTGAGCAATGAATTTCTCTCTGCCTCTGCCTTTTTCTTTTTCTTCTTCCCCTTTATTCTCCCCCTTTATGTCAACATCAAGGGTTCGAATGTCTTCAGACAACCGATTCATGCCTTGGACGAGCTCGTGGAGCTGATTCCTAGATTGAGCAATGTCTTCACGATTTTCTTGAACCAGCGAATTAGCTCGAGATTTGTTCTTTCGTAAAATGGCCAAGATAATTTCTGTTTGTTGCATTTGACTCATGGAAAATGCTTGGAATTCTTTCATTGAGGTTCGTAAACTTGAGATTCTTTCCATCATAAGTTTATTTTGAGATTCTTGAGTCTTCTGCAGAAGGAAAACTGCTTCCTTGTGCTTCCTGGCAGCCTGAAAGTGAATTTGGTCCCTTTCATTAACACTTTGGATCATTTCCTTGATAATCTCCCAAAGCTTAATTGTAAGGTCAGTACTCAGATTGCTGGGGAGGGTGTTGGCAACATTGATCAAATGATTCAGCCTCATATGAACAAGCTCAGAGTGAATTTCAAGATCTTCTTGAATATCCTTGATCACCTTCTGGGATGCATTAGACATATCAATTTTGGTAGGAAGATTTGAGAGAAGCTCAAGAAGTTACTGAGTGTTTAGAGGAGAGGCTCTAGTATTTTGATTTTGTAGATTATAGAGAGCAAGAACAAGATCAAAATAATTATTGGTTGATGAGGAATGAATATCTGAAGGAGGGGCAGGTGTGTGAGGTTGAGTTTCAGGAGGAGGTGATATTGGTGCTTGCTAAGTGGGTGACTTTACGATTGGAGTAGGATCAATATTCGTAGAGTGAGAGATGGTAGGAGACTAGATTAGTTATGCCAGTAGAGGAGACAGAAGAGATTTAGTAGATTCCGGGAAAAAAGGAGAAGACCGTAAAGATAGGTTTGGGTCTGCCGGAACCTTTTCGGACGAACATGGTGGAGTTACTTCGGTGTTATGCTGACATCTTTCCCTGGGTTCCCAATGACATGCCTGGGGTGAGTCAAAAAGTTGCCAAACATGGGTTGCATGTGGATCTGACAAAGAAACCAGTTCGACAGAAGAGGAGAATCTTCGCGCCAGAAAGGCAGAAAATAATTAATGAAGAGATTGTAAAACTGCTGGCAACGGATTTCATATTTAAAATTGACTATCCTGAGTAGATGGCAAATGTAGTATTGGTGCAAAAGTAGAACGAGAAATGGCGTGTTTGTATAGATTATACTGATCTGAACAAGGCATGCCCGAAGGACTTTTATCCTCTGCCCCACATCGATCAACTTATTGATGTGACTTCGGGATATGCTCTACTTAGTTTTATGGATGCTTTCTCTGGGTATCATCAGATCTCAATGTGTAAGGAGGATATCCCGAAGATGGCTTTCATTACTCATCGGTCGGTATATGCTTATAAGAAGATGACCTTTGCCTTGTTGAATGCAAGGGCTACTTATCAGAGGATGATGAATTACGTGTTCACAAGGAAGCTGGGGCGAAGCATGGAGATCTACGTTGATGACATGATTGTCAAAAGCATGTCAGTTCAGGGTCATTTAGATGATTTGGAGGAATGCTTCCAGACGGTTCGTCATTATAATTTGAGGTTAAATCTGACCAAATACACCTTCGGGCTTGGAGCAGGGAAATTCCTGGGTTATCTAGTTAGCAAAAAGGGAATCGAGGCTAATCCAGAAAAGATTCAGGCTATTTTATATATGAAGTCTCCACAGACTTACAAGGATGTTCAGCGCCTGATGGGTCGGATTGCAGCTTTGAGGAGATTTATGTCTAAATCGGCAGAAAGGTGCTTGTCGTTCTTTGACACGTTGAAAAGGCCGAAGAATGCGAAGAGTTTCCAGTGGACTTCAGAATGTGAGGACGCCTTTCAGGGAATAAAGAAGTATTTGTCTTCGGCGCCTTTATTGGTGAAGCCAGTTCCTGCTGAACCTTTGTATTTGTATTTGGCGACAAGTTCATTGGCAGTAGGAGAAGTTTTGGTGTGGGAGATTGGGGGTAAGTAGCACCTGGTTTACTATGTGAACCATGCCCTAAGGGATGCAGAAACAAGGTATCCGAACCTCGAGAAGTTTACCTTTGCTTTGATAATAGCCAGTCGAAAGCTTTGGCAGTACTTCTAAGGTCGGTTAATAGTGGTGTATACAGATCAGCCACTGAAGAAGACGCTGGATAGACAAGAAATTTCGAGGAGGCTTGTTGCATGGACGATGGAGCTGTCACAGTTTTTTAGAGTACCAACCTCGAACAGCTATTAAGGGCCAAGCATTGACAGATTTTGTGGTGGAATGCTCGTTCTTTGAGGCTGATGATAGTTTGAGCGAAGTTGAAGGATTTGAGAAGACGATGACAATACTTCAGCAGGTGCAGAGCTTTTCGACGTTGTTAATAGATGGATCGTCTACTTCAGATATTAGTGGGGCTAGGATCATCTTGACGAGTCCAGAGCGGTTTAAAGTACAGCAGGCTATCAAATTTGGATTCAGGGGAACAAATAATGAGGCTGAATATGAAGCAGTGTTGGCAGGGTTACGATTGGCAAAGAGTCTTGAGGTTCAGAGGTTGATTATTTACAGTGATTCTCAGTTGGTCGTCAAGCATGTTTCAGGGGAGTATGAAGCTCGGGGTTCGAGAATGGTGAAATATTTGGCAGAGTTGAAGGATCGGCTTCAGTGTTTTGATTCTTATGAGTTTCAAGGGATAGACAGATCAGATAATTTGATAGCAGATGCATTGGCGAATCTAGCTACAACTGAAGCAAGTACATTCAATGGGTCAATTTATTTGGAAGTCCTGAGTCAGCCAAGTATTCAATACGAAGAGGTGATGCGTGTGGAACGTTCTAATTGTTTGATGGCTCCTTATCTCGACTATTTGGTAGATGGCATACTGTCTTCGGATCGAATGTTGGCTGAAAAAGTGAAGTACTGGAGTTCGAATTTTGTGCTTATTGATGGAGATCTTTATCGACGAGCGTATTCTTCCCCATTATTGAAGTGTTTGGTTCCCTCTGAAGCTGAGTACGTTCTTCGAGAGGTTCATGAGGGGATTTGTGGTGATCATATAGCAGTAAAGTCATTAGCATATAAGGTGCTTCGGCAGAGATATTACTGGCCAACAATTTTCAAAGAATCTACTGATTATGTGAAAAAGTGTCTGAAGTGCCAGTTGAACAGTCCAATCCCGCATTAGCCACCGAAAGAATTATATTTAGTTTTATCTCCCATACCTTTTGTCGTTTAGAGGGTGGACATTCTGGGTCCATTGCCGAAGGCCAAGGGGCAAGTCAGCTTTGTTATAGTGGCGATTGATTATATGACTAAATGGGTGGAAGCCAAACCTCTTCGGGCGATCACGAAGCAGGAGTGCTTAAAATTTCTGAAGGAGTATGTGGTGTTCAGGTTCGCCATTCCCATGGTAGTAGTTTTGAATAATGGACGTCAGTTCGTGGGTTTAAAGTTTGAGGCGTTCTTACAAGAGTTGGGAATTCAGCATCGGAAGACTTCAGTTGCTCATCCCCAGTCAAATGGGCAAGTTGAGGTGACTAACAGAACACTCCTGAATGGTATTAAAAGAAGACTTGATGAGGCAAAAGGAAGATGGCCTGAGGAATTGCTTAGTGTATTTTGGGCCTATCGAACCACACCAAGAACTACTACTGGAGACTCGCCTTTCAAATTGGCTTATGGTTTAGATGCTTTGGTTCCTGTGGAGGTTGGTTCACCATCTCTTTGGGTCAGTCAGTTTCAAGAGATATATAATGAGAAAGGACTTCGGGTTAATCTGGATTTGCTTGAAGAAGTAGAGAAGCGACTTTGGTAAAATCGGCAGTAAATTAGCGCCGAGTGGCCAGATATTATAACAAAGGGGTGAAGGTCAGAAGGTTTGAAGTAGGAGATCTGGTTCTTCAGGAGGTGGAAGCTTCTATGCCTCAGAATTTAGGAAAGCTGGTGCCGAACTGGGAAGGTCCTTATGAGATTATTGAGGTACCGAAGCCAGGAACTTATAGGTTACAAGCGTTGGATGGGACTGAGATAAAGAACACCTAGCATGCGGGAAGGCTTCAGAAATATTTTCAATAGGGTCAACGTCAGAATGCTTAAGTCTATAATTCTTCTAACAGTTATCAATAAAAGAAGCTTTTTTCTCCAATACTATTTTGTCTAATGGTTGTTCGGGGGTTCGGATGGATATGTTCATCCTAAAGATGGTGAACAGAGTCCTGATTCGTCCTAAAGATAGCGAACATGATTGTCTGGAGGTTCGGTGGTCTATTCATCCTAAAGATTGTGAACAGAGTCCTGATTCGTCCTAAAGATGGTGAACAAGATTGTTTTGTGACGCCCCCAAAATAGGTTCATTCCACCCAACCCATTCTGAGTCGCCAAATATATGGTTCAGAAAACAACTACAACTTTATTATTACAATTGTCGTGCAAAATACGACAGCACATATACTGTGAGTTTAAATACAAATATTGTCATCTAGACAGTATTCAAACTCAAATAAGTCCTCATTATAATTATTGATACACTATTTTACAAAATAGTGAGGACTACTAAGACAACTGTTTTGAATCATCACTCCACACCCCGACTAGTTCTCACTATATTCTCGCCTCCTGAGAAGAAAAATGGAACAAAAAGGAAAAGGGTGAGCTCAACTAGCCCAGTAAAGAATATTATGACTAAGATAATATAGAACAAATTATCGTTAGTCCTCGACAGGGAAAAATCTGTTAGAATACAATAGACAACAAGTTTTAGATCAACAACTGCAGTGAAAACAACAATTCATTAGAAGAGTTAAGTAGAGAATGAAATCTACTATCATCTATGAATTTAAAAGTCCATCATCGATATTTTATCCCTGTAACATCAATCAATATACATCTTGAATCAAATAGTCATCTTTGCACTACAGGCCAAAGATATTAATCAGTCGGTCATGTTCATCTCAACACCTGTTCATCTTTGCACTACGGGCCAAAGATATTCATCAAAAAATCATTCATCTTTGCACTACAGGCCAAAGATATTCAGTAATATTATCATTTAGGACTGAGGATGATGAAAAATATATTTTAAAGAAAACGAATCCAATGAGACAAAAGAACAAATATTAAGGATTCGTACTTCGGTTTATCCATGTTCAAAAATACTTCATAATAAACTATTGTGGAGCAGAATTCAAAAATGAAGATCAAAACATAGATCCAATCAAAGATAGGAACCATAACAGACAATCTTGGACACATAAAAGAAAATTTAATTTTTCTGTGAATAGTGTCGTATCTGTGAATAGTGCCGTATACGGGAATAGTACTGTATACGTGAATAGTAACTCCGACACTAAAAGGTAGAAAGTCCACAAGAAAAATCATCATACTCCGTGAATAGTACTCGTGAATAGTAACTCGTGAATAGTAACTCGTGAATAGTAACCCTGACATGAAAAGATAAGAATTTCACAAGAAAAATCTTACCAATATTCCGGCATAATGATATTGAAAGAAATAATATCATTTTTAAAAAAAATAACACCCCTTACCTCAAAAGAATAGCACTTCTGGCTGAAATATCAGATATAACGCTGAAGGAAACTTGCACCACATAGTAACACTCAAGATATCAAAATACTCACAAGAATATGCTCGATAATATAGAGAGAGAAGATTTCAGTTTCTGGTGTGATTTTCAATTATAACCTAAGCACCCTATTTATAGGAAAATGCTTAGAACACCAAAGTAGAAAATTTAATAAAATAATATTATTTATTAAAAATTTCCTACGCCCACCTTAGAATTCTGAACTCAGCACATTTTCAATACAAGTGGGGCCCACCAACAATGACAAACATGTTTTAATCATTTAATCCAACAAAATCAATTCAGACTCAATATTCCAGAACTTCAATAATTCATAATAAATAGTCATTTTATCAGAAAAATTCAAATCTTATGTCCACTCTATAGGAAATTTAATTCTCTACAACTTTGTAAGTTTAAGTTTTTCCAAATTCCAAACGAAAAATGACCGAAATCCACATACGGACGATTTTGTAGGCTATAATCAAATTTCAGTCAAAAATAGGGTCCACCAACACACAAAACATGTGTTAAATATTTTTTGTAACAAAAATACTCTTCCTCCTAATTTATTCATATATCACACATTCATTGTAAAAATATCACTATTATTATAATATAATAATATATTTAAATGAATTATTTTATCAAAAAAGATAAAATATCAATTTTCAACAATTGTCACATTAAAAATTTTCTCCATCTATATCCACATAAAATGAATATTTTCCTTATCATATAAATTAATAATTAATTATTTACAAATAATATTACACAATCACAATACTGACAACCAGGCAGTTCCCAGGAAAGAGGGGGCTTTCCAATAAGGATATCTCCTTACTAGCGCGCAATTAGGTGACCAAACCTCTCCTTAGACAGAACTTTCTAGACATTGCCAATAATGTTATCTAATAATATTATTCAAATAATATAAATTATTGCTCCGATAATAGAAAATACTGTGTAGTGACAATTATTGAAACAATAGTAATATAAAATATCAACGTAGCAATTATTAAATCAATAAAATAAAATATTAAACAGTTATTACTGTAACAATTATTGAGTAGTGCCTTATTACGTAAGAATTAATAATTGGTGCAATACCGTGTGCTATTGTGCAACACCGCATATTACTATATTTTAACCATCGGGTACTCCAACAGTATTAACGGTAACCATTACGCTGTTATTTATAAAAACTCAAACTTATCATTTTTTTCATCTAATCGCTTTTCGTTATGGGGCTCACACAAGGCTGCGCCGTCGTACAAATATTCCCCGACAGTAAGAATATTTCACGACCAAACGAATATTCCCCGACAACAATGAATATTTTATAACCACTTGCTTATTTAAGATATTTGCGTATTTTACCCATAAATAACCACATTAATCAAATCAACCCTTACTATTTCAAAATAATAAATAGAGGAAATTCAATTTCATGTATAAAAAGTTGGGGTCTTACAACCTCCCCTCTTTATGAAATTTTGTCCTCGAAATTGACGTACGTACCTGGTGTTTAGAAAAGGTAAGGATACCTCGCTTTCACTTCTGTTTCCAACTCCCAAGTCATTTCCTCAATAGCATGGTTTCTCCAAAAAAACTTTGACTTGTGGTATGACCTTTATGCGTAGGACATGCTCCTTCCTATCCAATATTTTGATAGGTACCTATTTCGTCTGGTTCTAACTCAATAACGTGGTTCGGGTCGTCCACATAATTTCGTAACTTCGATACGTGAAAAACGTTATGAACACGCTACATACTTGGCGGTAAAACGAGTCTATAGGCCACAGTTCCTATTCGATCGAGGATTTCAAATGGACTAATAAATCGAAGGTTTGAGCTTTCCTCACATCGCCGATTCTCGCTTTTGGAATAACAACTTCTTGCACCTCCTTCTTCATATTCATCAGCTCCGGTGTGTAGCTTGAGCGGTTTTAACTCTATCGATTAAAGTCAATTTTACTCGTATATCATCACGTGATCCATAGAGTCTTTAACTCTATCTCTATCATTTGTAAGTCATACGAAATGGGTCTTTTTGTTAAAAATATCGCACTCGTAACCACATACGATTTTCTACTCAACATGTCAGCTACCACGTTCGTTTTTCCAAGATGGCATGGTCAGAAGAGGTGCCAAAATAAGTCTCCTCTTGAGTTCTTCGAAGCTCTTCCCACATTCCTTGCTCCATTCGAATTTTGTATCTCTACGAGTCAGCTGAGTTAATGGAGTAGCGATTCGAGAAAATCTTTCTACGAATCTCCGATAATAACCAACTAAGCCTAGAAAGCTACGTATTTCGATTACTGACTTAGATTGCTCTCAACTGTGACTCATATCCCAATCTTGGATAGCACGTCACAATGGTACCTATCAGTTTACTACCACATAAATATGGCGTCCCCTACGGAGAGTTTGGCTTCGGTGCATTCCATAAAGGAAGTCACCAGATAGAGGCTCAGGTACCAAATTCTATAGTTGAATTTTTAACTCCTGAAGTTCAATAGGAGCCATTCGATATGAGATTTTAGAAATGGGTTTTGTACCGGGTTCAAAGTCAATACAAAATTTAATATCACACTTTGGGAGTAAGCCAAGAAATTCTTCAGGAAATACATCAGGAAATTTACTAACAATAGAAATATCATTCAAATCTGATGTATTTTTGTTCAAGTCCATAACATGGGCTAAGAAAACTTGACATCCGTTTTTCAATAAATGAATGACTTTATGGCTTGATATGAAAGTGTTTGACTTCAATGGTTTGGTTGCTTGAATTCGAATAACAGGTTGCTTAAGAATATGAAAACTAACAACTTTACAAAAGCAATCAATTTTGGCATGATAAGTAGTTAATCAATCAATCCCTAAAATCACATCAAAAACAAGTATCTTTAAAGAAATAAGGTCAACAGGTAATGTGATGGTGCCAACTTGGATCAAACAAGATTTATAAACAGTGGATGTAATGAAAGTTTCTCCTAATAGAGTTTCAACAGATAAGTCAAAGTCTAATTTTCTCCGGAGTCAAGTTTAAACGTTGAGTATAAGCAGGAGAGATAAATGAATGGGTAGAACCGGTATCTAATAAGGTATAAACTTCGTAAGAATTTATAATTAACTAACCTGTGATAACTTCATTCAGGTTCCTCGCGTTTTGGGCAGTCACGACAAACGCTTTTCCAGGAACCGTTGACTTTGACTTGTCCGTATCCGCCTCTGGTACCACCGTCCCAACTGGCTTAACTTTGCTATAGAGTACATTCCACCCTTCATTGCTTCATCGCATTCCTGATCCATGATTTGAATCATTACTCTCCGATCCATATCGAATTGGGGTTAACCACTCTGCACAGGGTAATTCCAAACTCGATGTTGGATTCTCCCAATTGCTGTCCAAAAAGTAAAATCCATTTCATCTATTTTGGCCTTATTGGATCGGACGTCTTTTTCTACAATATCAACGCGTCGTGCGGCTTTTACCCATGCATCCTCCATTCTTATTCGTTCGGTTGCTTCTTCTTTCATCAGGACTTTGATCATAGCATTCTCAGATTCCAGCTCTAATATCTTATACTCTGCCAAAGAGTGCTTCTGTTCAAGCATAGCACATCGGGTAATACAATTTTGAATTGTTGCATCTCTTTGTTCCACGACCGCCTGCCGTTCTTCAGCCTGCTATTCTAACTCATGAATACGATTTTGTAATTCTAAATTTCGATCATAAAATTCTTCTAACAAATTCTCCTCAGGTTCCTCTTCTTCCTCACTCTCAGCTGCTCCCTCTGCGACTATCTCGGGTGCAACTATTAATTCTTCACTCATCACATGGATATCTCTAATTCCTTCTTCGCCTGACATCACATTATCCTGGTTGGCGATTAGAGGTGTCTCCACGGTCTCTTTCACTCCATTGTTAACATTTTCAGCTGTCATTCTCAAATACTGCCACAAAACAAGGGTTAATTAAAAAAATTGACATGCAACATAATAACCCTATACTCTGACCAATCAACAAATAAGCTTAGGTAGGATACACTAGCGAAGGATTTACTCGTCTCTCCCCTCTTAGTTCTATTCTCCGATCTCCGCCAGAGACCATATCCCTAAGCTCTCTGATACCAACTGTGATGCCCCCAAAATAGGTTCATTCCACCCAACCCATTCTGAGTCGCCAAATACATGGAACAGAAAACAACTATAACTTTATTATTACAATTGTCGTGCAAAATATGACAACACATATACTGTGAGTTTAAATACAAATATTGTCATCTAGACAGTATTCAAACTCAAATAAGTCCTCATTATAATTATTGATACTATATTTTACAAAATAGTGAGGACTACTAAGACAACTATTTTAAATCATCACTCTACACCCCGACTAGTTCCCACTATATTCTCGCCTCCTGAGAAGAAAAATGGAACAAAAAGGAAAAGGGTGAGCTCAACTAGCCCAGTAAAGAATATTATGACTAAGATAATATAGAACAAATTATCGTTAGTCCTCGACAGGGAAAAATCTGTTAGAATACAATAGACAACAAGTTTTAGATCAACAACTGCAGCGAAAATAACAATTCATTAGAAGAGTTAAGTAGAGAATGAAATCTACTATCATCTATGAATTTAAAAGTCCATCATCAATATTTTATCCCTGTAACATCAATCAATATACATCTTGAATCAAATAGTCATCTTTGCACTACAGGCCAAAGATATTAATCAGTCGGTCATGTTCATCTCAACACCTGTTCATCTTTGCACTACGGGCCAAAGATATTTATCAATAAATCATTCATCTTTGCACTACAGGCCAAAGATATTCAGTAATATCATCATTTAGGACTGAGGATGATGAAAAATATATTTTAAAGAAAACGAATCCAATGAGATAAAAGAACAAATATTAAGGATTCGTATTTCGGTTTATCCATGTTCAAAAATACTCCATAATAAACTATTGTGGAGCAGAATTCAAAAATAAAGATCAAAACATAGATCCAATCAAAGATAGGAACCATAACAGACAATCTTGGACATAGAAAAGAAATTTTAATTTTTCTATGAATAGTGTCGTATTTGTGAATAGTGTCGTATACAAGAATAGTACTGTTTACGTGAATAGTAACTCTGACACTAAAAGGTAGAAAGTTCATAAGAAAAATCATCATACTTCGTAAATAGTACTCGTGAATAGTAACTCATGAATAGTAACTCGTGAATAGTAACTCATGAATAGTAACCCCGACATGAAAAGATAAGAATTTCACAAGAAAAATCTTACCAATATTCCGACATAATGATATTGAAAGAAATAATATCATTTTTTGAAAAAAAAATAACATCCCTTACCTCAAAAGTATAGCATTTCTGGCTGGAATATCAAATATAACGCTGAAGGAAACTTGCACCGTATCGCAACACTCAAGATATCAAAATACTCACAAGAATACGCTCGATAATATAGAGAGAGAATATTTCAGTTTCTGGTGTGATTTTCAATTCTAACATAAGCACCCTATTTATAGGAAAATGCTTAGAACACCAAAGTAGAATATTTAATAAAATATTATTATTTATTAAAAATTTCCTACGCCCACCTTAGAATTCTGAACTCAGCACATTTTCAATACAAGTGGGGCCCACCAACAATGATAAACATGTTTTAATCATTTAATGCAACAAAATCAATTCAGACTCAATATTCCGGAACTTCAATAATTCATAATAAATAGTTATTTTATCAGAAAAATTCAAATTTTATGTTCATTCTATAGGAAATTTAATTCTCTACAACTTTGTAAGTTTAAGTTTCTCCAAATTCTAAATGAAAATGACCGAAATCCATATACGGGCGATTTTGCATGCTATAATCAAATTTCAGTCAAAAATAGGGTCCGCCAACACATAAAACATGTGTTAAATATTTTTTGTAACAAAAATACTCTTCCTCCTTATTTATTCATATATCACACATTCATTGTAAAAATATCACAATTATTATAATATAATAATATATTTAAATGAATTATTTTATCAGAAAAGATAAAATATCAATTTTCAACAATTGTCACATTAAAAAAATTTTCCATCTATATCCACATAAAATGAATATTTTTCTTATCATATAAATTAATAATTAATTATTTACAAATAATATTACACAATTACAATACTGACAACCAGGCAGTTCCCAGAAAAGAGGGGGCTTTTCAATAAGGATATCTCCTTACTGACGCGTAATTAGGTGGCCAAACCTCTCTTTAGACAGAACTTTCTAGTCATTGCCAATAATGTTATTTAATAATATTATTCAGATAATATAAATTATTGCTCCGATAATAAAAAATACTGTGTAGTGACAATTATTGAAACAACAGTAATATAAAATATCAACGTAGCAATTATTAAATCAATAAAATAAAATAATGAACAGTAATTACTGTAACAATTATTGAGTAGTGCCTTCTTACGTAAGAATCAATAATTGGTGCAATGTCGTGTGCTACTGTGCAACACCGCGTATTACTATATTTTAACCACCGGGTACTCCAACAGTATTAACTGTAACCATTACGCTGTTATTTATAAAAACTCAAACTTGTCGTTTTCTTCATCCAATCGCTTTCCGTTATGGGGCCCACACAAGGCTGCGCCGTCGTACGAATATTCTCCGACAGTAAAAATATTTCACGACCAAACGAATATTCTCTGACAACAATGAATATTTTATAACCACTTGCTTATTTAAGATATTTGCTCATTTTACCCATAACTAACCACATTAATCAAATCAACTCTTACTATTTCAAAATAATAAATAGAGGAAATTTAATTTCATTTATAAAAATTTGGGGTCTTACATGTTTGGTGGTTTCGGTGGTCTGTTCATCCTAAAGATGGTGAACAGAGTCCTGATTCATTCTAAAGATGGCGAACAAGATTGTCTGAAGGTTCGGTGGTCTGTTCATCCTAAATATGGTGAATAAAGTCCTGATTCGTCCTAAAGATGGCGAACAGGATTGTCTGATGGTTCGGTAATCTGTTCGTCCTAAAGATGGTGAACAGGTTTATTGGGAGGTTCGGTTGGATTTGTTCATCCTAAAGATGGTGAACAGAGCATGTTCATCCTAAAGATTGTGAACATGACTTGTTCGTCCTAAAGATGGCGAACATGTTTATTGGGAGGTTTGGTTGGATCTGTTCATCCTAAAAATTGTAAACAAAGCATGCTCGTCCTAAAGATGGTGAACAGGGCATGTTCGTCCTAAAGGTGGCGACCATGATTGATGGAAGGTTCGGTTGGATTTATTCATCCTAAATATGGTGAACAGAACCTGTTCATCCTAAAGATGGTGAACATGGCATGTTCGTCCTAAAGATGGCGAACAGGATTGTTGAAGATCTGTTTAATCTTTTGATGGTGAACAGAATTACTTTGTATTATTGTTTGATTTTATTTGAAGTGCTGAGTTCAGTTTATTTGATTGTTGTTTGATAAAGTAAGTGTATGTGACAAATGTAAGGAACAAATTGTATTTCATTAAAATGTAAGAAAGCAATTACATTTTGAATTTTTAAAAGTTTGAAAGTTATGTTTGTGGAGGGGCGTCTTCAGCGTTATCTTCGTCTTTGTCTTCGGATGAGTCAAGGAGAAGTGGGTTCATTGCAGCGGCAGCAAGCTTGCTATTTCCTTTGCTTTGGGCTACTTCATAGCCTTTAGCATACATCTAAACTATTTCATTGGTTAGTTCGGGCAATTTTTGGTATTCGTTTTGGATTTCGTTGCGGAATTCTTCAGTTAGTAGGGGGCTGAGGGCTTTGAGTTCGCGGAGTTCTTTCTCTATTTTGCTGCGAAGTGCGAGATGTCTTTGTTCTGAAATCTTTGTGTCATTGATTTCGCGGGTGAGGGATTGGTTCTTCTGCATTAGCACTTCATTGGTTATTGTTAGGTCTTGGTTCCGTTCGAAAGTAGTTTGTTGAAGTGTTTTGGCAATGGTTAGTTGTTCTTTGAGTTTGTCAATGTCTTTTTTGAGGCCTTCAGTGTAGAAAAAGGTGTCACTGTGAAGACTCCTCTCCTTAGCTAAGGCAGATTTTAGGATGGTGTTTTCTCTTCAGGCGGCTTTTTCTTCGAATTTAATTTCCTTGTATCTTTGGTTAAGCCGCCCGAAGATTCCATTAGCCTACAGATGTTTGGAATTTAGTATGCGGTATCAGAATGCTATTCACAATTAGAAGTGATTAATGATAATCAACTTACCCGGGTTTGATGGATCATGCCGGCTCGAACAAGGTCAGATGTGGAACTGTTCCCGAAGCGGTGGTCATCGGTTCCAAGGAAGAAGTGGTCGTATAGGTGAAGAGGGAAATCTTTATTGTTGTCTGGCCATAATGTGGGTGAACAGACGACTTCGGGTATGGTTTCGGAGGAGGATGGTCATTGGGTTTCGGTGATCTCGGGTTCGGTGTTTTGGGGTCCGGTGATTTGGGGTTTGGTGTTTTGGGGTTCGACAGAAGTTTTATTTGAGCTGGCAGAGAGGAATTCTTCAAGTTCTTTTCGATCGATCGAGGTTGGTTTGATGAGGGATACTGCAGAAGTTAGAAAAGGGTCTCTTAAAATGTTTATTAAAAGAAATTTGAGAAGTTATACAAAATATTGAGTTCGGGACTTAGATTTATGGTCGTATAGCCATGCCTGTTTGCTTAATAGGCTGAAGTTCCATTCCTTCAGAGGAAGTTTCTCGTGAAGCTTCACCATCTCTATCACACGGTCATCTGAGATGTCGCCGAAGTCCAAGGTGGAACATTTGTGAGAAGTCCATCCTGGGATTATGTGAATCTCAGGTCCTGTGACGTAGAACTAGTCCTTATGCCATCCTTTATTGCTCGAGTGGGTGTCAATGAGTGGGCATTTTTTGAACTTGGAGTTGGGTTTTAGGGCTTGTTTGCTTAGCACTTTGAAACCCCGTTCGCGAGAGTTCTCGATTGTGAATAAGGAGAAGAAGAAGACGATTGAAGGAGGAACCCCCATCTCGTGGCAGAAGGCGATGAAAGCAAGGATATGGATGTAGGAGTTGGACACCAGTTGGGCCAGTCCGATGCCCATAAATCCTAGAAGGGTGATGATGAAGGCATGGAGGGGTAGGCAAACCCCTTTCTCCACAAGGGTGAGTGGCATGGCGGCCCAGTAATCAAGGCGATGGTACACGCGATCAGTGGCTAAGGGGGTTCTGAAGTGATGGGTTTTAGGGATCTAATAGTGTTTACAAATCACGAGAAGGTCAGCTTCTGTGAGTTGGGAAGGGGTGTTGACATGAGGAAATTAATCCTCTTTATGGTATTCAAGTGGAGTGTTTTGGTTGTCGGTTGTTGGTGGATTCTTGCTGGAAGATGGGGCAGTATTGGGGTTTGCTTCCGGAATGGTATTTGAGGGATTAGGAGTAGAATACTAGCAAGAGGAGTTACAGAAATTGGGATGGCATCTTCTGGGTTTTGGGAGGCCATTGTTGGCAGTTTGCAGAGAGAAAGCTGGAGGAGGAAGAAAGCGAAAGTATCTTTGAATTTCAAATGATCAGGTGAAACCATCTGAATTGATGGAAGTTGGTTTTTATAGTATTGTATTTTCAGGTGTTCCCATTTTTCGAGGGCGCCACATTAATGGGGGTAATGATGGTGGAGTTGAGGGGGTGGTTTTGATTCCGGTGTTGGATATTTTTGTTGGTTGGGCTTCATCTAACCTTGTTTTGTATCCTTCAATGAGTAGGCCTTGTTTGGGCTTCTTTGTTGTTTGGGCCATTTTTTGTATACTCTTCCATCAAATATTCTATTTGATGGAATACTGAGGGCAATGTTGGGCCATGATTATTTGGGCATTTGGATTGTAGTGGGTCATTAATTATGTAAAGTTATATGGGCTTGGGCCCGAGCAAGACTTGCACTACTAGAAAATCTAGATAAGGCGACGAGATTTAGCGACGATCGGGTCGGAACCATCGCAATATATGTCTATAGCGATGGTCACGGTCTGACCGTCGATATATTCCTTTGAAGGTAGTCTGTTCCGAGGGTCACAATTTGGTCGTCGGTATAGGACTTTTTTTGGGGATTTTAACAAGGGTCATAAGGGGGCGTAGATAATAGGTTTTATCGGTCACAAATCCCTCCCATATTTTCCCCCAAATCAATATCGCCATTTTTCTCCCAAATCAACATCTCAATCACTCGATCAAAGCATACCTCTTCAGCATTCTCACTCCATATCTTGTCACTCTGCATCTCATGTCCGCCAGAAAACTCTTCGTCTCACTCCATCTCTCCGTCCCGCTTGAAAGCAATCCTGCATATTGACTGGCTGTTTGAGCATGTATAATTTCAGTCTATAGGTTTTCAATTTATATTTACCCCTTATTTGTTATGATTTCCTCTATTTCTCTCCTCCTTCTAACAAGCCCTAAATTTTGACTTGTCGATAAGTGGTTTGTGATTTGTGGTGAAGAAAATGTTGTCATCGGAGTCTTAGAAACAATAGTTTTGTCTTTTAAGTATACATACAAAAACTATGTTCTTCTACAGTAGAATGAATGGCAATGGATGGTGAGACTCTTCAGAGGCCTAAATACAGCTGTTAAAAATTAAAGGATGTGACAAAATGTGTAGTGATCTTGTACCCTAATCTCTTATTGGCACATCTATATTTGCATGTGAAGATGATAATCAAAGTCTTTGAAATGCTTGTTTATCTTCCGTTGAAATATGTATTTTCTCCACGCTTTTATTTGATATGAGCTGATTTAGGGGTATAGTTGAAAAGGGAAAACCTTCCCTCTTTATCTAGCCAAAGGACAATGAATAGCTCGAGTGCATCTCCGGTGACCTTATCTCCAATTGAAGAGAGAAAGAGGTAAGTAGAAAGAATGGAATGAATATAGAACTGTAGGTAAGGCCTATGATCTTTTTCCTTGCAGGCTTTGGCGCCTTGGTGGTTACCTATGTATTTATTTTGGGCCCCACACTTGATTTGATTTTCTCTATAAATAGTAACTCCAAAGTAAGAGGGAGAAAAAGAAATGAAGTTAACATCATCTCCCAAGCTGCTTGAGCAACATGTTGTAAACTTGTTATGAGGAAATTCTCAGTCCTCCTCGTTAACTTCATGTTCTGTTCAACCAGACCACACAGCTAAATATTTCTGGTGCATTTTGTGACATTTCTTTGTCACGTGTCTAGCTAGTCTATCCTTCTTGGGCATTCCATATTTGGCACACAAGGAGTTTAACTTTATTTGAGGAGTTCTTAAGAGGTCTTCACACGTGAGATTTGTGAGTTGTTCTTAACTTCTTTCTGTTTGTAGGACATGTAGTGTTGACTTGTCATACCGTGATGACCATGTGATTCCTTGTGGGTCCATGTATCAATTTTGAAGAGAACTGGCGTCTCTGCCCGTGGTGGTGCTATTTTATGGGGTCTACATAAAAGTAAATCTAACACCAAATGTTAGTTTGAAATCTATTGCTTGCTAGTGATACTACTAAACCCATTTTATAGTCATATCTTCTAATGAATGTGTATGCATTTACTTGTAAGTATATAGATATGAATTTATGTCTTGATTTGTAGAAGTACACTTAATCTGCTGCCTTCTCCCTCTCGTCTATCGCTACTTCTTTTCTTACAACTAAACTAAATATTTTCCCTGTTATGACAAAATCTTTTAGTATATTTCTCTCTATTATCTTTAATCAACCTGGGTGGTGGGAAGGGGACTTGACATAAATCTTACATACAACTACAAAATCCTCAGCCCAACTACTTTTTCTTCATCTTTATTAAGTTTTATAGAATAAGTGGGCAATAATATGTTATGTATCAATTTCTATCCGCTCCCCTGCCAGAGTTTGTAGCTATCCTTTTGACGCTACAGGTTCTGTATAGTTGAGTATGTGATATATTACAGAATTGAAAATATAATCACACTTATGAGTTTTTATTGTATTGCTAACATGCTTAAATGTTTCTTTTTTAAAAGAAAATTATATTCCTTCTTTGTGGTTCTTTTTGTTGTAGTATTAAGGAATAAATGTTGATTTTATTGAATCTGGGTGAATAATTCTTGAAAATTTAAAAATTATTTGTCCCTGATCAGATTTTACACTCGACATGAAAGCTTGCAGTCATGTACTTGTGACAGTAACAATCTCCTGACTTTTGGTCAACTTGTTATGGAAAGTGTTTACTTTCTTTGCTGTTTTATGTTTTGCAGCATTGAGTTATAAAAATTTATTTTATTGAGGTTGGTGCATAATACTTGAAAGTTTTGGAATGTGCAACTGATCAAATTTTGATAATTGTGTTTTTTTATTCCTCACCATTACAATTTGTTGTCTTATACTTGTGTCAGTAACAAGCTCTTCAGTTTTGGTAAACTTGCCAACTGCCGCATTCCTAATCATCATTGTTCGCTATTTTTCACTAGATATTGACATGCGGAGGAAAGCTGCAGCATATAATAGCAAACCATTCTTTGCAAATATTTATTCTCAAACAAAACATCAAGATGGTCCTAAACTTTTCATAAAAAAATCTTCCTTCTCTCTTGTTGTCTTCTCATCAATAAAAAACTTCTTATTGTTTGTAATAAAAACAATAGTCTTCCTTCGCTTTGTGTTTGTACTGTTAATACAAATTAGGAGTTAGAGTTACTATATTTATGTAAATATTTTTGCATAGTAACAAAAATATTTATTCCCTTCATATTGTTTGACTTTATATGTACTTGTACCGGCATGAATCCTCGATTGGAGAAGCAAATCTCTCAGTGTATGTAGTGGAATCTACAAGAGGAAAAATATCTAAATTATCTCACACCTTTTTTGTTTTGTTTGAGTGAACTGGGAGTTTGGTTAGCGTTCAAGGTAATTAATTATCATAATTAATTATAATAGATTTCTATACGCAATATCATTCTGATGGTTGTTCAATTTGATTTAGGGACATAATATTATGGATAAAATGCGGATGAAATTATCAAGATATTCTAGAGAATATCTTGCAGGCGTAGAGAGATTTCTGGACTTTGGTTTAGAAAAAGTGGGCATGGTAACGGAAAGAATTCCTTGTCCATGAAAGAATTGTGTAAATGGTCGATACCAGATTCGAGCTACTATTCGTGAACATTTGATTTATGATGGATTTATGTTTGGCTCCACGAATTGGGTGCATCAAAGGGAAGATGTGATTGTCAAGGATGTGAGCAATGATGATGTTCACGACGAACCATCACAATCCAAAGATGATCATCGTATGCCTGAGATGGTAAATGATATATTTAGGGATCACAGTGTGGAATCGTCAGTTGAAGCTACAAAATACCAAAAGTACATGTCAGAGGCCAATTAACCTTTATATCTTGGATATGAAATTGAGACTGTCATTTCATTCATTGTATGACTTTTCAATCATAAAAATGTTAGAAAATGGATTGATGTGTCCTTTGATGGTTTGCTCCGTAAGTTCAAGTCATCATTTCCAACATTTGCAAACTTGCCTGATAATTTTTATGAAATGAAGAAAATGGTTATAAATTTAGGGTTTGGTTATGAGAAGATTGATGCATGCGAGAATGATTGTATGCTCTTTTGGAGGGAGAATAAAAAATTAGAGTCTTGTACAGTTTGCAAATCATTGAGATGGAAACAGACTAAGATGGTTGTACTAGAGAAGGCACAAATAGATACAAATGCTAAAAGGAGCAAAGTAGTTGTGAAGCAATTACGTTATTTAACGTTAATTTCGAGATTGCAGAGGCTATTTATGTCTATAGAAACTGCAAAATACATGACGTGGCATCATCTAAAGCGGCGGAAAGATGGAGTGAATCGTCATCCAGCTGACTCTGCAACTTGGAAGCATTTGGATACAATGTACCCTACATTCTATCAAGAACATCGAAATGTAAGACTCGGACTGTCCACTGATGGCATGAGTCCCTTTACCCATAGGTCACCGTAAAGTATATGGCCAATGACAGTTGTTGTTTATAACTTACCACCATGGATGTGTATGAAGTAGGAGTATTTTATCATGCCGTTGTTAATACTTGGTCCAAACTCCTTGTAATGATATTGACGTGTATATGCAACCTTTAATTGAAGAGTTGAAGATACTATGGAGTAATGGGGTTGAAATGTATGATGCATCTACCGGTACAAAGTTCCAAATGCGTGATGCACTGTTGTGGACAATTAGTGATTTTCCAGCTCATGCTATGTTGTTTTGTTAGAGCACTAAAGGTAAGTTGGTTTGTCCATCATGTCAAATGAACACTCGTTCTTGTAGATTGCAAAGTAAGAAATGTTATATCGGGCATCATTGTTTTCTGGAGTCGTGTTATAGTTATAGGTTTGATACACGAAGATTTAACGGAGAATGTGACCATAGTGAAGCTCCGGTGGTGCTATCAGGATTTGAACAAGTTAATGCCATTAATGTCACTTTCGGAAAGACACCCACTAGCACGAAGACCATTCCCCATGACTCAAAACATAATTGGAGGAAGAAACCTATTTTCTTTGAATTTTAATATTGGCGGATACTTTTGTTGCGCCACAATCTAGATAGAATGCACATTACCAAAAATATTTGTGATAGCCTGATTGGGACATTGTTGAGTGTGCAAGGAAAGACAAGATAATTTGAAAGCACAATTGTACTTGATGAAAATGGGTATAAGAAGAGAGCTCCATCCAATACCCGTGCAAGCAAGCAATTCAAAGTACCTTTTGCCGGCTGCAAGCTACTCAATGTCTAAGAAAGAAAGACATGATTTCTTGCAAGTGTTGAAAAATGTTTAGGTACCTGATGGATATGCTTCAAATATTTCACGTTGCATCAATTTGAATGGGGGCAAGATCGCAGGTCTTAAAAGTCACGACTGCCATATTTTAATGCAACAATTACTTCCAATACCAATACGATATACCAATTTGCCTAGACATGTCTACTCAACTATAATTGAACTTTGTAGCTACTTTAGAGAATTATGTTCCAACTATAACACATCGAAAGATTATGAACAGTTGAACAAGAAAATTCCGCTAATACTTTGCAAGCTTGAGATGGTGTTTCCTCCTGCTTTCTTTGATATAATGGTACATTTGTGTGTCCACCTTGCTGAAGAGGCGAAGATAGCTGAAAATATGAAATATCGATAAATGTGGACTTTTGAAAGATATATGGGCAAGTTAAAACGGTATATTCGCAACAGAAGTCGTCCAAAAGGGTCAATTGTAGAAGGGTATATTGCTGAAGAATGTGTTACATTTTGCTCAAGATATTTGAGTCAAAACGAAACGAGTTTGAAGAAATGAAGCTGGATATGAACAAGGTGAAACAAGTTTCTCTGTATTCAGAAACATATGTCGATTTCTTAATGTCCCAAAAGTTTGTACTCTGTGGCGATGATGTCAAGAGTACACACCTGTATGTGTTATTCAATTGTACAAAGGTTGAGTCATATCTAAGGTGAGTAAATAAAGAATGACATTTATTGTTCGAAATATTAATTACTTTTGTTAGCCAGCTATGACAAAAAAAATATTTTCTTAATTTGTTTGTAGTATTTGGCAAGATTCATATATGTTACGACGTGAAAAGCGTAAGCAGAAACCGACGCCAAAGGAAATTGACAATGCTAAGAAAAAGGAGTTTCCTGAATGGTTTAAGAATTATGTAAGTATTACATTATGTGAACGTAATTTTATGCAAAATTTTGTAATGGTTATTAATAATAAATGGATGGAATTTGCTTATATCGCTACCATTTTGTAGATGGCAACTATGAATAATGATGCTTCAAAGGAAGTTCAAGCTCTTGCATTTGGCCCAAATTTGGTAGGCAGGAGAGGAGATGGTTATTTGGTAGATGGGTATCGATTCCATTCTACAAGTTGTGAGAGTAAGAGGAGAACGCAAAATAGTGGGGTATATGTGGTAGCAACTACTCATGGATATTCCTCTACTAGAGACTGAAATCCTAGGGAAAATGTAGTTGAATACTTTGGTATTTTGGAAGATGTTGAATTAGATTATTATGGATCTGGCCAGGTTGTTCTATTCAAGTGTAAGTGGTATGACAATTTAGCACATGATAGAGGGGTCAAAACTGATGACTATGGCTTCACGCTTGTAAATAATCAAAAGTTTGGTTCAACCGATGAGCCCTTTGTAATGCCTTCTCAGGTTCAACAAATATTTTATGTTGATGATCAAAGGGATAACAATTGGCATGTGGTTATACGAACAAAGCCAAGAGATTTATGTGAAGATACTGAAGTAAATTCCGATAGTGACAAGTTACCCAATACCAATGAAGAATTCATCACTCCAGTTGTAGAAGTTGATATTGAAAACATAAATTGGGTTAGGAATGACGTTGATGCAGAATTAGTTGAAAATGGACGAAAAAGACTTAAAAGTAGGCAAAAGACAAGATCTCAAACTGATACATCTCGTTTCAAAAGAAGAATGATTGAACATATTGTTGATGAAGATGAAAATGAGAATGGAGCTGAAGACGAAGACGAAGAGGAGGGTCCCGAAGATGAAGAGGAGGATGATAGTGAGGAAAATGAAGATGAGGAAGAATGAAGAGGATAAACGTCACAATTGATAGATTTGTCTTGTTACACTTTGTCCATTTTCTCCAAAAGAGAAACTTGTAGTATAAACGTCACAATTGATATATCTATCTTGTTACACTTTGTCTTGTTTTATTTTTCAGCAGTAAGGCCGCCAAACAAATACTAATACTTTATGTTTACGTATATAGATAGATAGGTGTGTATGGCTGTAAGCAATGACTTAAACTTCACTTTAATTGTCTAAGTGGGCTCTTAGATATAATTAAGCCTCACTTTAGTTATTCTTTAATTGGTTAAGTCTGTGAGCTCTTAGATATACAATAAAAATGCTTCCAGTAGTAGAAATCCAATCTGAAAGAAGTGTTGAAAAGAAGTTTAAAGTTTAATAATTTTAGAAGTGCATTTATAATTAATTATGAATTTATAAATGTCTCCATAAAATAGTTTCATATTATACTCCCTCGGGTCTAAAATAAACATACAATTTATTAAATTATGAAATTTAAGGGGATACTTTATTCTCTTGAAAAATGAAGCATTGACTTGTATATCTATATTTTCAATTATCATTTTGCTAAAATAATTGGGATGATTACCTTGTTTAGCTAAGTGGCTGTTCTTAGAATATGCTTTTGTATTGATTATCATTTCTAGGTAGCTTACTTCTTCAAATTTGTGTGTTTTGGTGATATTTGATTATTTGGCTCATATTGCACTCAACGAAGGTATGGTTCTTCTTTACAATGACCATTTTCAATTTTCTTTTTGCATGTGATGGTCTATTAGTTAATTTTGGTTTTGTTCTGAATTGAACACAATTAGGTAATTCTAGGTTTCTTTTTTCGGTGCAAGACTGTTTTTGTTGCTTTCTCTTTCCCTAATTTTTTTTGCCTTCCGAATTTTACTTGTAATTTCTGTGGTTATACTGTTGTAGATTGAAATTTCAATACTTCATTGGGGTTATAGATAACACTTGCATACGCTGGCATATATGGCCACTAATGGTGATGGTGATGCTTGCAACCAAGAATGCTCCTGTATTGGCCAAAGGAAATGGAATTAGGAATAAGCGAAATTTTTTATCTGAAAATATATTAGGTGTTCGATTTCGGGGATCACCCTTGCCTATGGTGGAATTCCCTAAATTCAATTTGTTAGAGGTGAAACTTTGCAATGCACTTGGCAATTTTGAGTCATCAAGTGCAAGGTCTGATCAACATAAAGCAAACATACTGAATAACAGACAATTGCAAAAGAAAACGAGTATCACTTCAGATGGATCTAGATTAGCAGACTGAAGTTAAAGCAAACATACTGAATAACAGACACTTGCAAATGGAAAATCCTAAATCTCATTTATGGAATAATAAAATGCCTTGACACTAGAAAAGTCTTACACATAAATGCTCGAACCACCACAAAAAGACATCACTGAGGGTGTGTTTGTGAGTTTAAATTTAGAAGGAAATGAAGGGATGAAAAGGGAAAGTTCTTATTTCCAAATTTTTAGAAAAGTAGAACTTTCCTTTCCCATCACTTCCATTTTGCCCATATCAAAACTCACAAATAGGTTACAAGAGATTATAATATCTCAAGTGTGGCTCATTATATTACTGATAGCTGGGTTCCTTTGTTTTCTTTCCTGCTAAAATATGGGATACGTTTTTTTAAAATATACAGATCTATCAATTGTGAATTGAAATTCTTTACTATTCTAAATTCATATTTTTTTTCTCAGGTTGCTTTATGGCTTCTAATAGAACGTCTAGATCTCGTGCTAACTGTTCCAATGGCCCGGATATGAATGAAAATGAAGATAATGAGATCCATGCCGATGAACCTCATGCAGAGGAGGAAAGTAATCATGAGAATGCTGAAGGTACCATGCATATATCTACACATATACTTGCATTGTCATGATCAGCCATTCATCATCATGCACTAAGCAATTCTTTGTTCTTAATTCATCCGTACGACTATATAACACATGGTTTACACTAAACCAGAACCAGGTGTATTAATTAAATCATTGTTAGTCTTTTTGTTATATGTTAAAAAGATTGTGGTATATCTTGATTCTTTCTCTTTTAGGTTCTTGACCTAAGAGGAAGCATGGACCAACGATGGGAGCAAAGTTATGGTCATATATCGATGAACCCAAGCAAGTAATTTATGATGCAAATGGTCAACCTGTTAGGGGAGACGCCAATAAGTTAAAAACCTTTCGCGGGTGTCTTGCTCGCAATGGAGAATTTTTTCCAATAAGTACTCCAACATGGTCCAATATGACGGAGACTAACATGACAAGGGCTTGGAATGAAATTCAGGTTATTAATCATAGCATTTTATTGAATTTGACATTAAGCACTTTGAAGGTAATTTAATATGTGTAAATTTGTTTGTTGTAGAAACGATTTACCACAGATCACCCCAATGCTAAAAGAAAACTGATGGCTATCATGAACAATAGGTGGAGAGATTGGAAGTTTAACTTAAATAGTAATAATTTTGTGCCTGGTGACCGTACCAAATCTATAGCGAATACTATCAACAACGATTGAGTAAATCATAATCAATGGGCTGCGTTGGTTGATTATTGGCTAACTGATAATGCACAGGTTGTGTTTATTCTAATTTATGTATTATCAATTCTTAGTTATTGTTATATATTATTATTAATTTATAAATACATGCAATGCATGAAATAACAACAAAAAATTGTGAAAATCGGAAAAAATTGTTGGTAGGCCATACGTTGGGCACTAAATCAATTCCAAAAAAGAAGTATGATTTGGTAATATTTGATGTTATTTCAATATTTTTTGTCGTTAATCATGTATTAGACTTCTATGAATAGAGTATTTCTTAAATTATGTACTATTTTTTGTTTTATTTGTAGTACCAAATAAATAAAAAAGAGATTGATCGAGCCGAGATGTATATACAGTCCCACACTCGAAGTGATAACTCAATTTTACCGGGAGCATCCTCAAATGTGGTACGTATTTATCAATCCTCAAATGTCTTATTCCTTCACTGCATGACTCCATCTTTGATATCATCTCTCAACTCTTACTTTGGAAGGGCAAGCAATAAATTTCTGCCACTAGACGCTAAATATTGATGTCTCATTTGAATTGAGCACAAAGTTGATCCCACCAAACCAACCATCCGTTGTCCACTATGGGGATGTTCTATATTCTAGCTGCTGGATCCCATTATGGTCCAGTAGTTTTGGCAGCAACCTTTTGGATGTTAAACTAGATTAAAATTCCACTTGATGTTAAAAAGGCTAAAAGTCCCTTTCCAGTTAAGTTAACTTTTGTCTTCCATAGAAGATGGGAGAACATAAAGAATCACTTCCTTTAGGCAGCTGCATGGGAACCAAAGCAAGAAGAAGCCTCTATAAGAAACAACTTTGCCTGTTTGATGGCAGGAAAAACTTCTTAAAATTGGTTACAACAAAAAAAACATCTTGAGAAAATATGGAAACAATACTCACAAAAACCATATGATACCAGCACCAAAAAGATTACATAGTATATATATATATATATATATATATATATATATATATATATATATATATTTCATTCTTAGAATATTTAAAGAATCATCAATAGAAATAACATCTTTTAGCTTATTCATGCCCAAAAAAAAAGTCAATCTATAAACAACTCAATCATATTCCAACAGAGCCATCACAACCACCTAAAGAAGAACCAAACAAACCTTCCTATGTAACTTAGAACAAGAAAAGTCTTTCTAAACTCAAGTTCGATAAGTATCAACCAATGTTGACTTATTTATAATAGTGCAGCCAAGACAAACTGGAGGCATGGAGGCTTTGCTTTGCTTTGCTTTCCGGTAATTAGCACATATATTACTTTGCTGCTGCTATATATATTCAAAAAAACTCCTGATAATATATATTCCAATATTCTTTTACAACTCCTGAATTTTGAAAATGATACACCTGTCTACACATTCAAGAAGGCCTATATAATCAATTGACATATCATCATCATCATCATCAAATGACATATTCAAATCCAAAGAAACACATGGACTCATCCTCTCCTCTAATTCAACTACTAATTTCTCCTGATCTTCCACTCCATAACTTGTTTTTTGCTTACTTGGAGGAGAATAGACTCTTGACCTAGAACTGAAGCTTTAACAGCTCAAAATGATGATAGCATCTCAAAGTCCAACTTCTTCCCCACTTGAATTTCTTATTTTTCCGCTTTCAATGGCCCTTTTTATGCCCATTTGAGAGCAATAATCCGCTTGCTCAACATCAACAACTCCCATCATCTCTTAATCCTTATATTCGGTCTAGAAAAAAAAATGCCATCAATTATCAAATAGCAACATGGTATAGATTAAGGTTGACTTGTAATGGATAAGGACAAACCAACGAGACACCTCAGAAATAAGTATACAGCATCACATAATTCAATCAGTGAAATATATATCTGCAGTATACCTGGCATATGACGCAGAAATTAAGTTCCTGATCCACAGATGCTGTGTCTTCCATATTAGAACAAGTTGTGGACAGAACAAATGTTTTTGATTTTAGATGACCTCTGATAATTTCTTCTGACAAGCCCCTGCCTACACTCCCAATCTGTTCCCCCAATGCAAGAAGCTCCTGGCATAGAATTTCGAAAAACTATAAGTATCCGCCGAAGCATAATTTATACAGAAAAAAGAAACAAAAGAAATCAATGTCAAAGATCTGCAATATCAATAAATGTTCATACACAAATCAAACAATTTAATGATTGGAACCTAGATTGAGAGTAGAAATAAAAAATAAGGAAGGAAAGAAACTGAGATCTAAATATAGATTTTTTATACACTTTAGTCTTAATATTCTTTAAAAATCAAGATTTTTATACACTTTAGTCTTAATATTCTTTAAAAATCTTAACATATATCATTACTCGAGTTTAAATCAAGACAAGTAGATTAATATTAAATATTAATTGCAACTTGTAATATTTTAAATTTAAATACATTAAGATAAACAAAGTGGGGGTAAAAAAAGTTAATAAAGAGATAAATAAAGAATGAAATTAAAGTAATCAGTGATAACATAAACTGATAGGCCTGCTCTAGTGCAAGTTACAAGTTACTCCATTGTTCATTAGAATAAATAGTTTGCTGATGCTATCTTTTAGTTTACAAGTTATAGATATTGATGCATGTGTCTGTGTCTGTGCGGAACATGTGCTCATTCATTTTAGTTTTGTGACAAGTACTTTTCATTTCCCAACAAAATAACTACTGCTCACTGATTCAAGTTTACTTATTGCTTTGTTTGACCTCAAATGGTTGTTGCTCATGATATTTTCATATTTAAGTTGTATATATTTTGCCTTGTATATTTTCATAGTAAAAAAAATTATTGAGTTAAAGAAGACTCAGGAATCAATGGGTGAAAGAAGTAATACATGACGGAATGATATACTTGCACAAGTGCTTGGACAGGAGCAACATGGTAGACTTCGACAAGGTGGAGTTGGTGCCACAGTTACAAACACTTGGGGGTCTCGTGACACAAATAATGAGGTACAACGTGAGAATCAAGAATTGAAAGTTGAGTTGAAAATGGTGCGGGAAAAGGAGACGACACTGCAAGGAAAGTGGATGAAATATTATCAATCATGACAAAATTTATGAAGAAATTGTCAGTTCCAAATGCTCATTCCAACAATCAGGTGTTGCTCTCTCACTCCACTTATATATACTTAAATTTTTTGCTCTATCACTCTGTTTGTATGGATTAACAAGTTCACTTGGTAATTAATTTGTAGGATCGATCCACAGGAGATAATGGTGATATTAGTGGATCAAATAATCCTATAGAGGACCTGTGACATGTCTCGTGCTGCTAGAGATATGTTACATGTGCTGCTGGAAATATGTTAGATGTGCTACTGAAAATATGTTAAATGTGCTATTGTTATGTATTGTTTGGATACATAGTAACAGTATTTTGGATGATTATGTATTTAGATGATATTATACATTAATTTGTAATTTTAAATAATAGACTTTATTTGTTTTGTTGTTTTAGTTGTAAATGTTATATTCAAATATTGGATGGTATGGTTTGAATGTAATTATGCTAGCTTGTTAACAGGTAAAATAAATAAGAAATATTGTATAATAACATCATTTTTTTTAAATTCTGGAAAAGATATAGCGACGGACCGTCGCTGTAGACCTCAATCATTGGTGCTAAAACTTCTATAGCGACTGCCAAGACCGTCGCAGTAAACCTCAACCATTCACGCCAATATCTTCTATAGCGACGGTCAGGCCCGTCGCGGTATACCTCAGCCATTCGCGCCAAAACCTTCTATAGCGACGGCCGTGACCGTCGCAATATCCATTCTTTGACCGTCGGTATAAAGTTCCATGCGCGTTTTTGTGTTGTTTTCTAGCGACGGTCGGACCGTCACTATAGGAGAAAAAACTGTCGCTATAGGTTTCAGCTACGATTTAAATGGCAACGGTCTCTGACCGTCGCTATATAATATGGCGACAGTCTTTTGATTTATAGTGACGGTCGACGACTGTCGCTATAGATTGATTTTCTAGTAGTGTTGATACGCGGGAGATTTATGGGTTGGGTTCCTAATTATATTTGAACTCTGGATTGGGAAGGAAGTGTTGGATTATGAATCCACTTCCTTAATTATGAGAGATTAGAGATTTGAAACGACGTCATGGATTGATCATTGGTTAGGAACTTTAATTTGATTCGGAGAAGGATTACATAAAGGCGGTGTGATCATTATAAATACAAGGCACTACGTTGATTTTAAGGTACATGCAAATTATTACTTTCCAGCGCTAGAGCATTAAGCCTCCATTGTTTTTATATCAGTCTGTACTTATTCTCACATCGGAGCTATCTCCCGGCGGCCCAAGCCGTCAAACTTTTGGTGTTTACTCGTTTCTGTACAGGATTGGACGTGCTTTGGTGATTGGAGCGTATGGACGGATCTTGGAGTTAATAGATATGCATTCATACTTAGAGTTGAGATTAATGACATGTGCTTATATAATGATCTGAAGGTCGAACAGACTGTCAAAGAGTGTTGCGTTATTTATCTGATGTGCAGCGAAATATCCACAGCAATCGGACCCGTTTGTGTATGAGAAAGTCTGAGTATGCAATTATATATCTTTATTCCGAAGCCACTTAAGGAAGGTTCGGCAGTGGGGGAGGTATGCATGCATGTGCCCAGCCTAATCAAATATATATGGGTTAGCTAAAATTGCACTTGGATACAGGAATAGCATATATAATATCCATGGGTGCACTCCTTTTGCAAATAAAAGTTCCTAAGCAACGTGATTTGGATAAAGTATCTACTGGGGTTGAAATTATACCAATTGAAATTCGTACGGGAGCTATGTGGTGATGGATTCACATCTTATGGATATAGACTCCTTTGTCTTTCCAAAATGAGATAAGAAAACATTTTATTTTATTTCCAAGATAAAATAAGATTCGATTTTATCTGGTAATATATTTCCAAATTTAATTAGATTTTGTTTCCAAAAATATAAGGAGAGATTTAATCCTGTTTCTAAATAAAAATAAGAAATAATTGATTTTATTTCCAAAATCAAATAAGATTTTATTTTATTTAGTACTATATAATTTCCAAATTTAATTTGGTTTATTTTGATTTAATTTTCAAAATAAATAAGGAAACGAAGATTGAGCAAGATTTGGAGAGATTCCTATAGGATTTTCCAAGATAGCTTAGGAAGAGTCCTTCTAGGGCTTGCCTCCTTAGGGTACGCCCCCTAGAGGTTCCCTCTTCTAGGAACCCGTTTTCAGGACTTGCAAAATTGAGTCTGGTGAATTGTTCGAAGACTTGAAGTAAAACCCGAGGTCTCGAAGTACTTTACACGATCGTCTCTCCAAAAGCGTGACTCACGTGCAAGGGGCAAATGTGGGCCAAAGTACAAATTAAGGTTCACATATGACCTAATTGAAGTGAATGTACAGATTAAGGTTCGCATTATGACTTAAAGAATTAAATAAAATGATGGAAAAGACAGAAATCAATGAACAAGAACGCAATCAATGAACGAAGCATTTAATGAGCAAAAAAGGGAAAACCCTAAGGTTTTGTCCACCCCAAAGTAAGTACTCCTCAAAGACAAGTTCAAATAATCTTTTCCCTGACCAGACTTGGTTTGAACTATTGGAACAAAACAAGACAAACGGACAAAGGAAACCAAAATTAACCTAGGGATAGGCCACCTAGGGTTCGACCACCCTAGGTTTGGCCACTTAGGGTTCGGCCCCATAGGGCACACTCTCATTCTACTTTTTTGATTTGCGTGTCGAACAGGTTTTGATCGATACAAATGACAGAACAACGAACCCGAACCACATAAAGGAACCAAGATCTTTTGAAACTACAAGAAATGGTTTACTTTAGAACCTCCATGAAAGAGCTTCTCACGAGGCTAAGAATTAGAAGAAACTGATGAAAATCGACCAAGAAAGAATGAAACGAACGAAGAGAAATTGAAGAAGGCACGAAACTTAGGGTTTGGCCACCCTAAGTTAGACACCCTAGGGTTCGACCCCCTAAAGGGCGCATCCTCCCGTGTCTCATGCTGAGTCTTCTGAGGTTTTTCGACGACGAGATTCTCAGATAAAGAAGGAAGTGTAGGTAAGCTTGAGTGTAGCAACAAGAACCTTGAAATATGATACCTAGAAGCGGCCTCCATGAGTCCCAAGGTAGAAAGCTTATATATGGAGGCAAGTCATTTTGAGAATTGATTGAGGGATTGGATTGGTGATTAGAAGGACGCACTACACCAAAAATGGCCTCTAGTGAAGGACAAATCCTTTACTAGAGGCCATATATCTCTCACAAGTGATTTATTGCGAATAAATATTTCATTCACACGAGTGCTCGCATTAGACCTCCTCGCAATTGGGTATCCTTCGCTAAGTAGTAACTAAATATTTTTTGTGAAGGATATATTGTGAATAACTTATTCCTTCACAAATTGTATTTAGTAATGGAATATTGTTATTTAGTGAAAGATTGGTTTACTTCACAAATAATATTTTAAGAATGACTATTTGAAATTAGTGAATAACTTTATTCCCTCACAAATAATATATTGTGAAGAACAAATTTATTTAATGAGAGAAAATTTTCCTTCACTAATTATAAATTGAGAATGTATCTTCAAATTAGTGAGGGAAATAATCCTTCATTGATGACTAACTAATTAACTAGAAAAGATTTAGTGAGAAAAATAATCCTTCATTAAAATCTATTTCTCAAGTAAAATCCTTCACAAATTATAAATTTGTAAAAAAAAAATTATTTGAAAAATAATCAAAATTCATTGCAAATTATAATTAATTTTCAAATCACAGATTTCATATTTTATTATTATTATTATTATTAAATGCTATAATAAATATTAAATTTAATATTTCAAGTTAATATAAATCATGTCATATATACTTGTTTCAAACTAATTGATAAACTACATAAAGAGCCAAAAATTAAAACTAATACTCCATATATAAATAGATAATGCTCAAGACACAATAAGTACAGAATTTGTTATTGTATCTTGATCTCCCAAGGATCATATTACTTACAATATTTAATAACTAACATAAGAAAACTAAAAAAATAACGTGCTAGAAGGAATGAAGTGTACATCATGTTAAGTCCATTTTATCATCATTTTTTTCAAGGAAATCAAGGTTGGGCCTGTAAAGTTTCTCCTGCAAAAAAAACACCAAAATTCAATTTCAACAAGGTGAAGAATAAAAAAAACACCTGGTGAACTTAAATTAATAGATAGAGAGAGATTAATGAAGGACAAAAATATAGTTATTAGTAAATACCTCAAGTGAACCATAGTTAGTAAATGTTTGAAGGAAGTTAGTAAGCTTCTTCTCTACCAATTTAGTTATATGTTCAGTAATATCTATACCAATGGACGGTTGTGGTGTACTATCATTGGTAGAAGCATCATCCATAGACTTTATACCCAATCGACGGAGGACAATCTTGTCAATCATATTCTCCAATTCCTTAGGATCAGTAGATTGTTGCGGTGAAGAATAACCTATACTCAGCGGCACTATAGGAGGAGTACCGAGCACGTCTCGTGCGCGATATCCTGGAAAACCAAGTATTCTATTTTTTTACTCCCACCAGTTTTCTCAATCCAAATACCCAAGTCATCTACCTCTGGTGTACCGTCCTCTGCAGGAATGCCAACCTCAGTATTATATCCTGACTAAAATACAAAACATGTACAAGAGTTAAATATGCACATTAAATACATTTGCAAGTCATAAAAATGCACATCAATTAGCAATTGAAACTGTAAATATAGGTTGACTAAACTAAAAATTAGGTAAACATACTAAAGGAAATAGGTGGAAATAGGTGGGTTGTTATGGCTGAAGTAATTTTACATCGAGCCAAGGAAACAATTAATCAACATTTTAAATGTCCAGAGAGTTTAGAGAATTTTAGTCTTTAAAAAATGTTAGCTTTTGCAAGGAAAAGAGACCACATAACTGAGATAGTAAAGTTGTAAGAGGAGAAGAGCCATCTTCGATTTTTGTAGTCAGCATCATGGTAAACATGAATAGGTTGTTCCACCTGAATAGTTAAATGTGATCAGTTGGTTTAGACCAGTGTATAACGTCAAATATATGCCAACCTAAAATTGCACCCCAGTATAAAAAATTTTAGTAACACAAACTAATACTGATGCTATCTCTGCAGCCAAAAGAAATTTAGACTAGTATAAATTGCCCAGTCCAAATCCTGGTACATTTTATAAGATGAACTATTTTAAGTTGAACTATGCCTTGCCAATTTTAAAAGCCCATCTTCCTTCCGTAATGCACTATTTGCTATCGGCCTGCTTTTTTCTAAACTACAAGAAATGTACCGCTACTTACGGCTAACTATAATCCACATCAAAACAAAGAAACATGTATTTAAAATCCGCCCGCACAAGCATAGATCTATGAAAGAAAGTGTACTGGATATAATACAACCCACAAATACTTCTATCAAACTAAATCATATCAGTTCTTAGACTTTGGAATGCAAAGCATGAACAGAAAAGATATTGAACAACAGGACTCAGAAATTAAGTATATCACAATCCAACTATCAAATACATTTAAAAATAAAACTATTTTATGAACTTCCTATCCTGGAGATAATTGGTTAAGAATTATAGAGTGACAATGAAGCAACTGGATGACCATCACAGTTAGCAATAGGGTCCTTTCCTTTTTATCTTTCTCTTTTTTGCCATTTTATCTTAATTTCTTGGTAAATTCACTATGTCGAATTGACATTAATTATGACCAAATGTTTATCACCTATAACACCATTTAAGGAAATTGTTTTTATAAAAGTTTTGTAATTAAAGCAAGTCTAGGTGAACAATCACTGCCAACAAGACTGATAACGTATAGAAGACAAGTTATCCTGGATTTCTTGAACTCGAGACATTATGAGCCTAACTAATGCATATCCTATAGCTTCTTGGGATTTCATGACCAGCCTACAACTAGTTTGGCTACACCTCACAAAAAAGCACATGAAGATGAAATATGAAGATGTTCAACAAGTAAAGAAAGTTACAAAAAAATTGATAAATAAAAACATAATAGGTTATATAGGTGCTCCCAGAAAAATTCAGAAAACCCAAAAAATTTACTTCCTATCAACCCGAGACTGGGTACAAATTGATAGTTGCGTGCAAGAACGACACAAAATTTCCTTTTGCATCTTGCAAAAAAGACACAACACCAGTGCCATTCGTCACAACAGGTTGGGGAACAGAGACACCTAAATGTCTAAAACAACACATGAGTGACGACTTCAAGATTTAACAACATCCAGTAACAAAATATGATAATTGCATAAATAAATGCAACCATATTAAGCAAATCAGAAAATACAACAAACTTTTCTTTTCTAAACCTCAAACTCGTATACATGGGACATGGGATGGTAGATTTCAGATAAACCATGATATCTTTTGAGAGTGTGATGTCTCTATCAGTCTCTAGAAAAGCTAGCAAGAGACCCAATGGTTACAAGCAGTGCAACTATTTAAACTGTTATCACAATTTTGGACCATTACATCATGCCTAATGGAGGGAATAAACACCAAGAAAATAATTGAAGCCAAAGGCTTGTATATAAAGGTGAATAGGTGATATGTAGCACATCCCATGGCCATTAGATTACACTATAATCAAATTGTCGTGTCATCAATCAGACAATTTATCTGCAGTTATACTTAGTGATACTAGCATTCTAGAGGAGGCAGCTAAGAAGAAAGGTATAGACTGCAAAATACTAATAAAACTAGTATCAATATGTGAAAAGGGTATAAATAAGATTATACTATATATATTAAAAGAAAATAGAATTTAGTTTGTACCTTTGAGAGAATACAAAGCAATGATTGAACATGATTTTGAGATATTGAATCGCCAATCAGTGCCCATGCTTTATTCCTCATCATCTCAAGAAATCTCTTGGCATTAAATTGGGGCAGCTCACAGTCTCATGGATTCCACCTCCAATAAAGATACCCTTTATCAGGCCTCCCATTCTTCATACAATTCTGATAAGTTTCAATAAATTGGCAGCTCTCATTAGTGTAAAGAGGACCTGCCGAATTTCTGATCCAATTCCCAATAGAAAGATCACATTTTCCTGCACTATCTTCAGCTTAACCAAAAACAACAACTCAGTACATAACGAAAATCAAATCCTTGGAAACATCAGTAGTGTTAACGCAGCAGCAAAAAAAAAAACAGAGCAATGTATTTAAAGGAAGGAGAAGAACTGAACTTTTATTTTTCTGTGGTACTTTTCATATGATAGCAAGATGGCCTTTATATAGGCATTAGAATAAAGGAGATAAGCCTAATAACATGATAAGGCTGATTCAAAAATAAAGCTAAACTGATTTAATTATATCCTTCAGATAGAAGGATTTTATTTAAAATAACTAACAGCTGAAAACTAGGAACAGAAAATCTGGTAGAGTTTGAATTAACATCCAACATATCCTCCCTTAATTCGAACGACCACAACATCCAAGTAAGCTCCTGAACTTGTAGAATTTTTCTATGGTCAACGCTTTTGTGAACACATCTGCAATTTGGTCCTCTGTGCTGCAAAATTCTAGTTTTACTTCACCTTTTGCTACGAGCTCTCGGATGAAGTGATGACGAAGCTCAATATGTTTAGTTCTTCCATGAAAAACTGGATTTCGAGTCATCGCGATGCTGGACTTGTTATCACAGAATATAGTTGTTGGCCTCTCTTGCTTCTCCTTTAAATCACATAATATCCTCCTCAACCACACAACTTGACATGCGGCTTTTGTAGCAGCTACATATTCAGCTTCAGAACTTGATAAAGCAACTGAGTGTTGCTTATTTGTTCCCCAAGATATCATTCCAGAACCAAGACCAAGGGCAAAACCGGAAGTACTTTTTCGATCATCTGCGCAACCTGCCCAATCACTATCAATATAGGCGATTAACTTAAAATTATCAACATTATGATACCTGATCCCATAGTTAATCGTGCCACGAACATATCTCAAAACTCTTTTTGCTGCACCATAATGAACTTTGCTTGGATTCTGCATAAAGCGTGATAACAAACTAACAGCGAACATTATATCTGGCCTCGAATGAGTGAGATAAATTAATCCTCCGACTAAACTTCGATACTTTTTCAAATCACATCTTTTAGCTCCATCATCTAACACCAGTTTTTCATTGGTGTTCATTGGGGTTTTTGCGGGATTACAACTTGACAGTTTAAACTTCTTCAACAGATCATTAGCATATTTTTCTTGACACAAGAAAATTCCGTAAGAATCCTGAACAATCTCCATACCCAAGAAGTAATGTAGTAGTCCCAAATCTGTCATCTCAAACTTAGACATCATACTTTTCTTAAATTCTTCAATCAATCTTTGTGAGTTACCAGTATATATCATATCATCAACATAGAGACAAACAATTAAGAAATCAGTACCTTGAGTTTTTACATACAAGGTTGGCTCACTCTCACTTTTCTTGAAGTTGTGCTGGATAAAATACTTGTCAATCTTCCCGTACCAAGCTCTAGGAGCTTGTTTAAGTCCATACAGAGCTTTCTGCAATTTGTAGACTTTGTTTTCCATCCCTTTGACTTCAAATCCTTTCGGTTGCTCAACATATACGTCTTCTTCTAACTCTCCATTAAGGAATGCCGACTTCACATCAAATTGATAAACTTGCCATTTCTTTTGTGCTGCTAATGCGAGGACAGTCCTGATGGTGTCAATCCTTGCCACGGGAGAAAATATTTCAGAATAATCGATTTCAGATACTTGAGAATATCCCTTCGCTACCAATCGTGCTTTGTGCCTTTGAAGTGTACCTTCACAATTAAACTTGCACTTGTAAATCCACTTCAGTCCAATAGCTTCCTTTCCTTTAGGTAGATTGACTAGGTTCCATGTATTATTTCTTTCAATGGCATCAATTTCCTCTTTCATTGCATCCCTCCATTCAGCACTTTCCTTTACTTCTTCAAATGAAACTGGTTCAAATGTTGCAAAAGTAAAATCACAAGATTGATATATGTCCGCTAGACTCCGTAACTTCTTTGGTGGCGACTCAGACTCTTCTTCAAGAGTTATTGGTTCTTCAACGGACTCTTCTTCCCCTATCACCTTTGACATCTCAGAAAATTTTTCAGTATCTCTTTCCCAATTCCAATAATCATGTTCATTAAAAACAACATCACGACTAACAAGTAATTGATCATTAGAAGGATCATAAAGTCTATAGCCCTTTGTCTCCTCACTATAACCAATAAAGATACATTTTTGACTTTTATCATCTAATTTCCCTCTTTTTTGATATGGGATGTGAGCATAAGCTATAGAACCAAATACCTTTAGGTGATTCACATTTGGCCTTCTCCCATACCAAGCTTCATAAGGAGTTTTACCTTGAACAGCCTTTGTAGGAAATCGATTTATTAAATACACTGCAGTTGACACTGCTTCAGCCCAAAACTTCTTTGGTAGTCTTCTTTCTTTCAACATACATCTCGCAGCTTCAATTATGCTTCTGTTCTTTCGTTCGGCAACTCCATTCTGCTGCGGAGTATAACTTGCAGTAAGTTCTCTTCGAATTCCTGCACTTTTACAAAAAAAGAAGAACTCCTCAGATGTGAATTCACCACCACGATCTGTTCGTAGTGTTTTCAAGGAATGTCCGCATTGTTTCTCAGCATATGCTTTGAATTCCAAGAATCTTGAAAATGCTTCAGATTTCTGTTTGATAAAATAAACCCACGTTAGTCGAGAAAAATCATCTACAAATACCAAACAGTACTTGTTCCCAGCTAATGAGGTTGTACGCATAGGGCCACATAAATCAGCATGTACTAGCATCAACGGTGCTTTTGCTCTCCAAGACTTCCCCACTTGAAATGGAACACGATGTTGTTTACCATAAACACAAGCTTCACATACTCCCTGATTTTTAGTTACTGCAGGCAGCCCATTCACCATTGTCTTTCTTTGCATCAACCTTAGGCCATCAAAATTCAAATGCCCATATCTTTTGTGCCATAGCCAGGAGTCATCAATAACACTAAATGCATTACAATTAAGCTCAGAAAATTGAAGGGGAAACATCTTATTTTCAGTCATTTTTACAGAAAATAATAATTTCTTATCCTCCTTATTGTAAATCATGCAACAATCATCATCAAAAACAGCGTAGTATCCTTTCTTAAGTAGTTGACCCACACTAATAAGATTTTGACCCAACCGTGGAACATACATTACATCTGAGATAAGTTTCTTTCCAAACTTGGTATTAATGGAGACAACTCCTTTTCCATAAACCCGAACTTGCTCATTATTTCCTAAGCTGACCTGAGATTTTACGGATTCATCAATTTCGACAAAGATAGACTTATCACCGGACATGTGATTACTGCAGCCACTATCTAGATACCAAACATGCTCTACAGTTTCAGTTAAACAACACAGAAACAACGACTCCTCATTATTATCACATTTTTCTTCATGAAATTTTGCTTCATTTTTCTTGTTATACCAACAATTATCTTGAGTATGTCCATATTTTCCACAAATAGAGCAAATAGGAATATTTGGATCCTTATTTTTATACCAACAATCTTTCTCAATATGACCCTTCTTACTGCAATTATAACAGATGGAAAGCTCATAATTACCTGAGTTGTGTTTCTCACCATTGCGACCGTTGAAGTGCTTATGAGCACTAGCTTTGTTAAAGTGTTTACCATTATTCCTGCTCCAGGACTTGTCACCATTACCTCTGCTATAATGTTTTTGAGTTTGGTTCCAACTTTTTCCTTCGCCTCGAGCACTTTCACGTTTATCTTTTGAATGATTCTTCCACCCATGGGAGTGTGAGCTCGCACCTATCTTCAAGTCAATCTTTGACTGGAAAACTTGTTCAACTTGATTTTCAACAACCCTGCTCAATCTTTCCTCATGTGTTTTCAATGAACCCATTAATTGAGTAAATGATAAAGTAGACAAATCTTTGGATTCCTCAATTGCAGCCACAACAAAATTATACTTTGGAGTTAAACTCCTCAAAACTTTTTCAACAATTTTTTGGTCAGACATGTTTTCACCAAGAAACTTTGCTTGATTAACAATAGAAGTAACTCTTATAGAAAAATCATGTATTGTCTCAGAACTTTTCATCAACAACGTTTCAAAGTCTCGACGAAGAGTTTGCAATTTAAGAGTAATTACCTGCATTAAACCTTCATATTCATTTCGCAGCAACTCCCATGCTTCCTTTGATGTTTTTGCACCCATGATGCTAGGAAAGATTGTATCATCCAACCCTTGTTGTATATAGGACAATGCTTTTGCATCTTTCTTGTTATTTTCTTTCATCTCTTTCATTTGGGCAACAATGATTCCCTCTCCTTCATATACTGTATAACCATTCTCAACAAGTTCCCATAAGTCAAGAGAAACAAACATGGTTTTCATCTTAATACTCCAAAACTGATATTTTTCACCTTTAAAAATAGGAACATGTGGTTGAGAGTTGTTACCTGATGTAGCCATACTTACTTTGACCTTGCCTCTGATGGAGTTGTAATTTTCTGCCCAGTTATTTAACCAGCTTTGATACCAAACTTTGTTAACGCAGCAGCAAAAAAAAAACAGAGCAATGTATTTAAAGGAAGGAGAAGAACTGAACTTTTATTTTTCTGTGGTACTTTTCATATGATAGCAAGATGGCCTTTATATAGGCATTAGAATAAAGGAGATAAGCCTAATAACATGATAAGGCTGATTCAAAAATAAAGCTAAACTGATTTAATTATATCCTTCAGATAGAAGGATTTTATTTAAAATAACTAACAGCTGAAAACTAGGAACAGAAAATTTGGTAGAGTTTGAATTAACATCCAACAAGTAGATCAACCAAAATTTGCAGCTGCTGCCAATTATAATACCCAGAAATTCAAAATTGATTCTTGGGTACCTTTATGAGGAATCTGATCTCTAGTTTCAGGTAAATTTGAAGAAGCTTGAGATTTTGGGTGATGAGGTTCCTGAAGAAAAGGGGTTTCTGCAAAATTGGGAAACTCAGTGGATCGAGAGGAAAGAAGTCTAAAAGCAAGACCCACCAAGAGAAATGCGACTGCTAATTTAACAACCCAGTGATTGTTCTTAAGAAGAGACCACCACCACGCTTTCCAATTCAGCTTCATTTCTTTCACCATCTATCTACTCTCTGTGTCTAGAAAAAAAAATGTCATAAAAATGGAGTCTTTAAAACTAAATTGCTTGATTTAGCTATCAGTAATTCATAAATGCATCTAAAAGTTACAAATCTCTACAACGGATTGAACGGAAGATCGAAAGAAACCCAATAATTTAGATTCTAATAGACTAACCGACAAAACAGTGTTGGCTGTGACATTTAATTCTTACTGTAAATATTTATATGGTTATCTACAAGAGCATCTCCAAGCCAAAAAAAGACATTTAAATTGAAGTTTGTCACCTAGCATGATAAGAATTAATCCCTCCGTTCCTAAAAGATTGTCGTTTTAGAAGAAAAAATTTATTCCAAAAAGTTTGTCGTTTACAAATTTCAAGGAGAATAAATTATTTACTTTCTTATATTACCCCTATCTTCTCTCATTGTCCCAAGAAGTTCTCTCTCTTGTATTAATAGTTTTCAACTTACCCCTACCTGCTAACTGTTCAGCATGATAAATGTCCATGTATGTGTTTACGAGTTCAGTCGTGTTCACTCTAGCGGTCTTAAACATATCAATTGGGAGAGTTGAAGAAATAGAGGGCATATGAATGCGAAACCAAAGGAATTTTGATTTAAATGTTAGATGTTGATCTATGATTGCAGAATTTAATCTGCTGCTTGCTACATATTTAACTATAAATTAAGAGAGCGAAATAATTTGGCTGAGAGGATCAAGAAATTTGTTGAATAGTTTCGTGATTTTATGCAATCGATTATAATGTGTGTCATCAAAGCCAACTGTATGGTCGCTCATCCATATTACGAGTTTCAGGATGCAGACTTGTGTCTGAGATGGATATCAACCAGCAAATTAAGTTTTACATGTTCACCTTCTGCTGAATAAAAAACATATAAAACAATGACCCAAATGTAACAAACTATCAAACTGATACAGAATGAACATCACTGACCCAAATCTTTTGAAAATTCCAGTGATTGAAGCAATATCAGGATTGTCACTAAAAAGTGAACAGAATCAAATTATATATACTTGGTGTCTAACCATGATTTGCGATTATAAATTTATATCATGTAACCATTCAGAAGATTCTCTCTAGTAATGGAAACACAATGAAAGTAAAAATTACATAACCCAGATTAGGCAAAATATGAAATTTAAAACAGAGATTTCTTCCATTTGGGGGATCGAAAATCAACTAGAGCACTGTCCTCAATTAGACACAGTTATCCACAATTTTTTCATAACTATCCAGATTGATTTCTATGACAACCAAGAAAAGAATTTAAAAAATTCACACAATCTGTGATCCGAAGAAGATGAACGTAGACCAAAATAAAAACGAAGAAACCATAAAATCAGCAAACAAAGCCCTATATCACGATCTCGATCACGCACTCAATTTCAAAAGGAGAACTTACTTGAAATTTTGAACAACAGCTCTTCAACTAATAAAATCTCTAGAGGTTTGTTCTTCATTTCGTCACAAATCGATACTTTTTGCTCGCCGTGGTTCCGATTAAGGGGAATTAAGGGTTTGTATTTAGGATTTTTTCAACATCAATTGTTTTGGAACAATTACATATTCTAGTACATTTAAAAATATAATTACAACAATAGTGCACTCATAAAATATTTACACAATTAATGTATTTAAAGTTTTATTTACATAATTAGTGTAATTAGGTTTCCTTAAATTAGAGAATTAGTATGCAATTAGGATTCCATCTCTCATCTTCCAATTAATAAATTCATCTTTCATAATACCAACAACATCTTTTGGGCGAACATCACTTGGAATACGGCAGTTCTCAATGTCCCGAAGAATAGCAACAAGAACATCCATGGAGTTCTGGAGTTGGGAAGGAGGTTGATGTAAGTTTGTGTTAGAAATTGTCACATGTGCTTGTGTTGCCTCATCTTCTTCGCCATCGTCGGAATGGCTTCTGCCGCTTCCACGACTGCTGCAGAGCATGCCACATCATCCATACCGGCGGAGGGGCCTTCGGATGAGATCGGAACTATCGATGGAAGTGACGATGCAGCACATGTTGTTGGAGGCGGTGGTGGTGGGTTCCGTCCAATGGGTAGTGGTGGTGAAGATTGCGGTGGGCTTAATATTGGTTTACTTAGTAAATTAAGTAATTAATATCTCTACCAAACTACCAAATAAATTACAGTCGTTCTCCCATCGTGAATCTTCATGAACTCATCCGCCGACGAATCCTTCCGATCGATTGTACAGTTGGTAGCTAAACATTCATATCAAGGTAACCAATTCAATGTTATTAGGTTTCTAATTTATTTTTAAAAAATCTATTATAGATTTTTTTATTTAATAGTGCACTAGCTAACACTTTATACAAATGTTACCAATTCAGTTTTATTAGGTTACCAATAAATTAAAAAAAAATTATTGTAGATTTTTTTTTATAATGCAATTGGTAGACAAAACTTAATACAAAGGTAACCAATTCAGTTTTATTGGGTTACCAATTAATTATAAAAAATCTATTATAGATTTTTTTTTCATAGTGCAGTTGGTAGCCAAACCTTAATACAAATGTAACCAACAAAAACTAAAATTGTTACATTTGAAAGTTTTGGTTACCAACTGCACTGAAATTTCTATTGGTTACCCACAAAAACTAAAATGGTTACCTTTGTATAAATATTTGGATACCAACTGCACTAAAATTTATCTTTTTCTCCTTTTAATTTCTGGACTAAATCAACCTTCGTCATAATGGCAGCTATGGCCGCCGTCCATGGCGTTGAAGCGACGGCGAAGGGGCGGTGGCGAAGGGGAGGAGGAAGATGACCGGCGAAAGGGAGGAGGAAGATGACGTTGCCAAACTTGGAATATTTGAATTTTAATTATTATTTTTGAATTTGAATTTAATTTGTTTGTTAGATTCAAGATATTTGAATTTGAATTATTAATTATGGTAGTTATTTCTCCTTGATTTTAGGTTTCCTTATTATTATGAATTGAATCCTATAATAATTCCCTAAATTAAGGAATCATAATTGCACTAATATTGTAAATAAATATAGAAAGTGTATTAATTATGTAAATATTTTATGAGTGCACTAATAGTGTAATTACTTTCTAAATGTTGTATACTTATGTAAAGGACCCAATTATTTTTTAGACGCGGGGGTCAAGGGTTCGGAGTTGTTTCCCAAAAGAAACAAAAACCACTGTTGCGCCAAACCTGTTGAAGAGCCCAACAAGAGGGGTCCAGACCAGGCCTACACATGGTAGGAACTCAATGGAGGAAAACAAAGAAAGAACCACTGTTGTGTCCCTCCCAAATTGCTATTCAAGTGAATGTTAAATACAATACCAAAAAATAAAGCTACTTTAAATTAATCTCTAAAAGATTTTTTTAGATTAATATTATATACTTAAAATAAAATTTAAAATCTTTTGTATTATTTAATTTAATTTTTATTTAACTTTAACTTTATTTAATTATGATCATAAAAATAAATTTTTATGGAGAAATTTTAAAGTTTAACATATTGTAAAGTTATTTACTTTATAGTTTATTAAAATAAATGGTTGATAATGTAAGTTACTTAAAAAGTGTTATTAAAATTAAATTTACTATTATAAAAAATTTAAGGTATTTATATTCACCACAATTAATTCAAAAAAAATTATTTTGAACAAGATAGCGACCAATTTTATCCCTCACAAAAAACTTCTGAATAATGATATATAGTGAGTAATAATTTCTTCACTAAATAGATTCATTCCTCGCAAATTTTCATCATAAATTGGCTTTAAAAATCTTTCTATCGCCCTAATTTTGCGAGGAAAAAAATATAAATTGTGAAGGATGTTTCTTTCGCTAATAACTATATTGTCATTATACTTTTTTCCTTCACTGTTCCTTCGCTAAACAACTCCTCATGTAAAGGAATAAATTCCTTCACAAAATTTTCTTCGCTATAGGCCATTTTTGGTGTAGTGACGGGACGATATTGGCATTACTTTGATGACTAAGCACACACTAAGACTCTCAAAATCCTATATACTCTAGAAGGCATTTGGATCCTAGAAGTTTTGCCACATGTTACTAGGGTAATCGTCTACCCGTTATTCTCTCCTCTTCAATTCATCAATCAATACCATACTCTTTGTGAATTTCTCTCACCTTCAGTCAAACACGAAACCCTATCTCTAGCAATGTACGATTTCTTTGCCCACAGATAATAGTAAAATTATAGTAGTACCGAATAGAATATTAAATCAAACAAAAAAAGTAAAATTATAATAGAATAGATTGAATTAAAACCATTATACATAATGAAAGGCAAAACTAATGATTTTACCACTATACTTAGTACTTTTTACTTATTACACCATTGAACTTTTAATTTTTGCAATTACCATATTAAACTAATTAAAATAGTGAAATTGGACCATTCCCTTAAAATAATTGGACGGATGTCTATTATTTATCGACAAAACTAATGATTTTCCTACTATACTTGACATATTTTACTTATTACATCACTGAACTTTTAATTTTTTTAATTACCACATTAAACTAATTAAAATACTAAACTTGGACAATTTTGTTCAAATAATTTAACGTCTATCAATTTAGTTCAAGGTTTTTCATACGTGAAAGTAAAAAAAAAGTGAAAATAAAATATAAAATTAGATGGCCAATCAACAACAATCACATAAAAAATTAAAAGGACACGTGGGAGAAAAAAAAACTTATTTATTCTCTCTCTTCCTCCCTCCATCTCTCTCTTCTCCCCTTCTTTCAGATCAAATTGAAAGCCCATCTTATAAAAACATTCATCCCCTCAACGTCATAACCGAATATGAATCATCGAAATCTGCCGGAATCGGCGGCACCATTGATCTGCGTCATTCCAGAAGAACAAAAAGGAAAAAAAGAATAATAAGATTATAGATCTAGGTTTTTTTTAGTAATTTCCAGTAGTTAACTAAGGTTTTAATTATTCTTAGAATCCAAATGCTAAAGTTATGTACAGAGTAGGAGAAAATAATTATTATCATTACCAAGTGAAAGAAGTAGTAAATTCCTTCTCCATTTTCATGGCTTTCAAGATATGTTCATCTCTGAAAGACTGAAAGTGGGTATACAACGGAGCCATCATATGCGTTCGCCGGTAACACTTAATTATTTGTATTTTCAATTCTCATGTTGGTGCAAATTCACGTGGGATTGGTTACTTCAGTAAAAATTTATTTTCCTCTTTTTCTTATGGCCACATGAAAATATTCATCTCAAGTTAGAGGTCGTTTCATTAATTGAATTGAACAGTGCAATTTGACTATTTTAATTAATTTAGTGTGGTAATTACAAAAAGGTTTAAATATGAAACTTTTAATTGTTTTCCGCTTTAGGAATTTTCTTCTCAATTTTTTTTAATTAGGAGATTAAATTTTTAATTTTTTACGTCTAATTGATAGTACCACTTCAGAAATTGATGACATGACAGCGACACGTGGCTAGACCTGACAATATAGTTGGTTAACTGTCGGGTCAACTCATATTAACTGGAACCAAATGGGTTCGTTAACTATTTTTTTTATTTGGGTTGGTTAAAGTTTGGAACCATATTTTAAAAAAGAAATATAGTTCTAACCCGGTTAACCATTTTTTGATCCATATTTTATTCTAAATCCTAGGGCTGAGCAAATAACTAAATTGGAACCGAAATCGCACCAAAAATCGCACGAACTGCACCGATTAAAACCGCACCAACGATTCCGGCGTATGTAACGGTTTTAGGTGGGTTTAATAACCAAATTTACGATTCTGGTTTGGTTACTAGCTAAAACCGCACGCATAAAACCGAAACCGCACCATGTGTGTGTATGTATGTATTATCTCTAGTAAATTTTAAAGTTACTTTTCACTTGAACACACTCAGAAAAAATTCCAATCTTGCATTGTCATTTTTTCACCAATTGAAAGAAAATATTAGAGGTTATAGAGTCAAAAATTAAGTAATTGGATTTTGAAATTTTGAATTTGTTTGATGCGTTATTGGAGGGGCTTGTAACTGAGGGGCTCGAGCACTTGATGCATTGATTAATGTCAATGCTATAATAGTAATAGTCTAATAGATTATTTTTTAAATTAGGTATAGTTAGGATTATATTCTATAAGTCCTCCCTGCAATATATGAGACAGAATTTCATTCTATCTCTAGTATATACTTTTAATTTTTGGGGAACTAGATAAATATTCTTGCTTGTTATCGAATATATGGTCTCCGTTGTTTTATATAAGGTATGTTTTAGTTTTAAAGCATGTTTGATATATTTTTTTGTTGTTTCAATTGGTTTTGGAACCGAAACCGCAGTAATTAAAATCGCACCACACACTTTAAAACGCACCGCACCAATCACAAGCAGTTTTGAGTGCGATTTTGAAATTTTCAAACCGTACCTAAGCAGTTTTCGGGTGCGGTTTGAACTTCAAACCGCACCAAACCGCACCATGCTCACCCCTACTAAATCCAAATCAAAAATTCTTTCAACCCATATTTACATATTTAAGAAGCTCAACTACCCACTCACTCACCCCACCTAACCCACCCAACCCAACCCAACCCACCCCACCCCCACCCACACCCACACCCAAACCCAAAAAAAATAATATTATGTGATTATGTATACACCCCTACTCCTCCCACCCCACCCCACTCCACCCACCCCCACACCCCCACCCCCACCCCCACCCAAAAAAAATAATATTATGTGATTATGTATACACCCCATACCCCCCACCCCACCCCACCCCACCCACACACCCCCACCAAAAAAAATAATATGTATACACCACCCACCCCACCTCACCCCCACCCACCCACCTACCCCTACCCATCCACCCACCTACCCCCACTCCAACCCACCCACCTACCTACCTACCCCCACACCACCCACTCACCCCACCCACCTAGCCCACCTCACCCACCGCACCCACCCACCCATTCCACTCACCCACCCCACCCACCACCCCACCCCTACCCTACCCACCTACCCATGCCCACCCTACCCACCTACCCACCTACCCACCCACCCAAACACTCCCTCCAAATAAAAAATAATATTAAGCGATTATGTATATATCACTCATCTCACCCACCCCCACACCCCACCCTCCCACTCACCCCACCCCCTACCCCCACTCATTCCACTCTACCCCACCCACCCTACCCACTCACCCACCCACCCACCCTATCCCACCTACCTACCTACCCATCCACCCATCCACCCATCCACCCATCCACCCACCCACAAATCCCACCCACCTACTTACCCTTACCCCACCACCTACCTACCCACCTACACATTCCACCACCACCCACCTTACCCCCCACCCCACGTCACCCCACCCCAACCCCCCCAAAAATAATATTATATACATCTCTTACCCCCCACCCACCCACTCCCACCTAAAAAAAATATTATTATGTGATTATGTACACACCTCTTATCCCCCATCCTACCCCACCCCACCCCACCTCACTCCACCCATATTAAAAGTTCATTTAAAAGTCATGTTTAAAAGTCAAAACATCTTTAAAATGGTTAATATGGTTTTAAACCATAACCATATGGTTCCAACCCACATAACCTATATTAAAAATGGTTAATATGGTTTTGGTTCTTAAATGGAACCATAACCATATTTTGAAAACCAAAACCAACCCATAACCATATTTTGTCAGCCCTACACGTGGCTAAAATATACTTATGTTTTTTATATCAAAAAGTGTAAAATTGTCATACAAACACTTGATCTTTAAGTCTAAAAATAAATCAAAACAACTAAAAATCTCTAAAAATACCAAACGATCCGTTGTACCCAAAATTGCATGAACCCTAATTTTTTCTTCATCTTCATTGCTTCATTATCCTGATTCGTTTTTTGTATAAAATCGGAAAGCTAAAGAAGTAGAGAATAAAAACTGCTCCCTACCTACACCATCCCTAATCTGTTCCTCATCCTGATCCCTAATTTGCTAATCTTCATTTCTATAACTTTATATATGACCTTCAATTTCAATCCCACCATTGATGCTTGCTGTGTATGTCCCTACAAACGCTGCTATTTTTCTAGTTTCTCTCTGTATAAAGCTACCGACTTTACATTGCCAGTTGAATGAATTATATAAATCAAATATCAATTTTTTTAGTCTTCAATTTTAATCATTTGATTTAATTTTTTTTCATTTTTCTTCAATTTAAAGCATTTGATTAAATTTCGTTTGGCAACAATAAACCGATAATCAATTATAAACCAGCCGAATAAACTAAGTTAACAGTAGGGATGAAAAATTGACCTGAAAACTGGCTAAACTACACCAAATAGGGGCGATGAGGTGCGGTGTTAGTATTTAGTTGAATATATTTTATCAATTTTTAGATTAAAAATATTTTAAATTAATTTTAAAAATCAATAATAATTTTTTAATTTGGGACGGAGGAAGTACATAATTTCATTCAATAAAAACAAACAAATTGAACAAACAAATAACTTAAATAGATCTCCCAATCAGTACAATGCTAATAATAATTTTCTTAACACTAAGTTTAAACCAAGTCGCAACTTACTGTCACGCTACTAAGTCTTAAATATTGGCATAATACTAAACCAGTGTCAATTTAAGCCAAAAGGTAATCATAAGAACAAAAAGATCTAACATATTTTCAACTATCTATAGGATGGGAGTTTTGTCTTTTGACTTTGCATTATTCAGTGTATCCCTTCCGTTGAGCAATTGGTTGGCAGAAATCCAATTCCTTCCCCTTGATTGAAAGGATGGTGGTCTCATGGCTGAAAGAGATGAAATTGAATTATTTTAACCTCTTCCTTGACTGCTTTGACCTCCACCTTGACTGCTATGAAATTCAAAAGTGTATGCACACCTAGAGGGGAGGGGGTGAATATGTGCTTATGATGAAAGTGATCTACAGTGACAACTTTTTGTTTATCTGTGAACTTGTACTATCCAGACAGGTTATCACCTGTCTGCTTAAGTGTTTAAACTAATATGCAGAAACGATACATTATTTACTGTACTTGTTAAACAACAATGTCTTATATCAATGGAAATGTGAAGTGATTAAATGCAGAATTGAAACAATACAACAAGATAAATAGTAAATAAGAACACCAAGATTTTTTACGTGGTTGAGCCCTTAACCTCTAATGACTTAATCCACGACCAATACCAATTGGTATTGGAGACTCTTTTATTAACTTTAGTATTTAAACAATTACAAAGGTAACTCCCCGTACAAATAGCTCTGAACTCGATGGACACCACTGCCCCCTTTGCACAACTGCAACATCTTGCACCTCTGCAACTGTTTGCACCACTGCAACCTTAGAGCTTCTTTTGTACAGGCCTATCCACCACTGGATCACACAAACCAAACTAGGCTTGTATACAAGCTTTAGTATGAACCAATATGATTACAATATATCTATGAATTTTTAGCACAAGAAATTAAGAACAAGGCAAGAACAGTTTTGCTAAAAAACTTTTTGTTAAAGCTCTCTTCGTTGGTTTTGAAACTTAGGCCATGGAAGATATATATAGGAAGAAGTACCAACGACAATAAAACCAATTACCCATTTTCAGCAATCCCAAAGAAAGATAGGAACAAACTACTCCCAATAAGGAAGGGATTTGAAATTTAAAACTAAATAGCTTGAATCAAGGGATAAGGATAAGAAAAATCATCTCCATTAGATTATGGAAAATATCTTGTTATTGATATAGCTTTGAAAAATAATTGCCTCATATAATTTCCAAATAAATATTTCCACTTTTTAAATTTGAATTTTTAGCTCTTGAAATAAGGGATAATATCTTTGATATTAAAAAAAACCTTTGGAAAACATGGCTGAATATTTTCTCCGTTGATTTGGTTTTCAAAAAATAGCTTCTTTAGAGGATTTGAATTTTAAGCTCATGAAACCTTTTTAAAATTATTTCCAGCAAAATAAAATTGCCTTAAAATTAATTAATCAAGTTATAAATCCTTACATTTTGATTTCCTATGTGAGATCCTAGGGACCTAACCATGTGGTGGCTCTAAAGAACATTTCTTCATGAAGATCCACTTGAAATCTTGATACATGCATAATTAGTTCATAACATGAAAATCACAAGACATCTCCATATATATGTTGTCATCATTAAAATAAAAACTATAAATCAACAGTATGACCTCCACCTTGACTGTTGTTACCTCCAACTTGTTTATCTTGACTATACCTAGGACATTGCCCCCTTGCTTGAGTTGGAGTAGGAGTATGTTCAGTAGACAACTAGAAAACAAACAATTGAGATGTAAATTAATGTCTCCAAAAGATTTAAAGCATGAAATAATGTAATCACAAAATGATGTAATAATGTAGTATTTTAAAAAGTAAACACTGAAGCAGTCACTACAAAAGTAATATAAAAGACTTCACTTACTCTAATGTGTTGTCCACCACTTGAGATGTAACTATCTCCATTATTATCGAAATAAAGCCAAATAACTTGCTCTCTTCCTCTTCCTCTCCCTGTCCCAGGTGGTCTTCCTCTTCCCCTACCATGGTCTCTACTAAAATCACGTCTCAAAGAAGCTCCTTGTTCACTAGCAGCTCTCCCTCTTCCCCTAACATGGCATGTACTAGAACCACCTTCTACTTTTAACCTACCTCCCTTTTTAGCTCTTACTGTTATCAACCTTAAAGGAAATTATATATATTTATATAAACTTATCTTGCAATAGTTGATTTTTCAAGTCTAGTACTTGGTACTATGTCCTTAATGTAAGACCCCAACTTTTATAAATAAAGATGAATTTTCTATAAATATCATTTTTAAATATTATGGAGTTAATTTGATATAATTTTATAGTTGTGGGTAATATTTATAAATTTTGCAAAGTACGCAAGTTGTTATATAATATTCGATTGGTCGGGGAATATTCGTTTTAACAGGGAATATTCGTACAACGGCACAATCATTGGTGGACCCCACAACTGAATTATTGTCGGATTGAGAAAACGACAAAAATATTTTATTAAAAATAACGGCGGAAGTTTTACCATTGATACTGTTGAACTACTCGGTAGTAAAAGTACAGTAATACGTGTGGTTGCATAGTAGCACACGGTATTAATTATTAATGCTTATGTGAGAAGTCACTCAATTTGATTCAATTATTGTCAGTTAATAATATGAATTATTTAGCGATAATGACGTTTTTTTATTCGTATTATTAACGTAATAAAACAGAAACATCTTTTTATATAAAACAGAATACTTTATTAAAGTTATTCTATAAATAGAATATATTATATTTTATTTAAAAGATTTTTCTTTAAATATAGACCGTCAGATTAAAGTAATCAATCTGGACCATTCATGGATTAGTTACTATGCATTATATTTTTCTATAAATAGCAGCTCATTCCTTCATTATTTCTTACGAATTCACTGAACTCTAGAGAGAGAAACTATAGAGAGAAACTATAGAGAGAGAGAAGAAGAGTATTCTGCTACTTAACTGCTTCCTTATTTCAGCTCTTCTTTAAAACGGTAAGGGGTGTTATTCTTTCTTATTCATGAAGAGAACTGTTGTTATTTCATTATTTATTATTCTGTTGGAATAACCTGTATACGCGGTCTACCCTATACTTGGTGACATTCTTCTGTTATTCTGTTGGAACATCCTGTCTGTGTGTTTTACACCGGACCTGGTTCCGTTTTTATTATTATTCTGTTGGAATATCCTGTCTGTGTGATTTACACCGGACCTGGTTCCATCTTTATTATTATTCTGTTGGAACATCCTGTCTGTGTGTTTTACACCGGACCTGGTTCCGTCTTTATTATTATTCTGTTGGAATATCCTGTCTGTGCGTTTTACGCCGGACCTGGTTCTATTATTTATTACTCTGTTGGAATAACCTGTCTGTGCGGTCTATCGCATGCATGGTGATTTCTTCTGTTATTCCATTCTTTATTATACTCAGTTGGTTAAGTTTTGACTTCTATACTCCATGAAATTTGTGAAATATCCTTGATAATTGTGTTTCATCCGTATCTTTTCATGAAAATATTCTTCTAAGTATTCTTGAATTTTACTCCACAAAGCAGTATCATGTTGACAATTTGGACGTTGTTAATTCTTGGATAAGTTAATTCTTGAACTTGTTTTATTGAATTCTTATATCATTGTCATCATCCTCATGTTTATAAAATGTTAAAAGTCATTTGTGGCCTGTAGTGCATAGATAGACTTGGTATGATTATGACCAGGGATTATTCGGTATAATCATGACCGTAATGTTACAAATGATGTGGTAAAAGTCCTCATTGGCCCGTAGTGCGTTGATGGACAGTTGTTGGCATGATCATGACCATTAATGAATACACGAATATCCTTGGCCGTAGTGCAGGGGTGATTCGATGATGTGGATTATTTTATTAAGCTGAGTCCCAGCGATCACAGTGTTAAAAACCTTTTAAATCATAAAAGATAGTAGAGTTTATTTTCTACTTGACTCTTTTAATGGATTATTTGTTCCGCTGCAGTTAAACTTGATGTCTATTATATTTTATCAGTTTAACATTGTTGAAGGCTAATGATAATTTATTCTACATTATCTTAGTCATAATATTTCTTACTGGGCTAGTTGAGGTCACCCTTTCTTTCACTGTTCTCTTCAGGAAATGAGAACGTAGCTGGGGCAAGTCGGGGAACGGAGTGATGGTCCGAATGATAGTATTAGTTAGTAGTCCTCACTATTCTATGTAATGGTGTGTTAATAAATGTAATGAGGAGTCCTTTTGAGTATGAATACTCCCTAGAAGATAATATTTGTATTCAAACTCACAGTTTATGTTTTGTCGTATTGTACACGACAGTTGTATTATTAAGTTGTATTTGTATTCAGTACCATGTATCTGACGACCCAAGATGGGTGATGTATACCTAATTTTGGGGGCGTCACAGTTGGTATCAGATCTTAAGGATATGATCCCTGGCTAAGATGTGAGAATAGAACTAGGAGGGGAGAGACGGGGAATTCCTTCGCTAGTATGACCTACCTAAGTTTATTTGTATGGTATTTAATTGGTCGGTCATAATATAAGGATAATATATGACATATCAATTAACTTTTATTTTGTGGCTGTATCTGAAAATGGCATCTGAGAATGTTGAGAATAGCAATGGAGCACAAGCGACTGTTGATTCACCACATATCAATAATCAGGATAATGTGCATCAGGAAGGTGACAATCCTTATGCAAACAACAACACTGACCAGATGATGAATGATGGAATATTTAGAAACTTTATGCAGTTCTTGCAACAGCAGGCGAGAGCGGCTCCTGTCCAAAATATAGGTGGAAACACTGAAAACTCTCGGACGGTCACCGCTAAACAGTTCAAGGAGCTGGGACCACCAGAGTTTAAGGGAGAGCCAAAACCGCTTATAGCGGAAACATGGATAAAGCAGACTACCAAGATATTTGATGTCTTGAGATGCTCCGAGGAGCAAAAGGTTCCCTTTGCCGCCTTTATGTTGCGAGGAGAGGCATATTACTGGTGGGAATCGATTAAGCGTACTCAACCTGCCACACTGAAGATGTCTTGGGAGAAGTTCCAAGAGCTATTCAATGACAAATACTTTTTCGAAAGTGTTCGTCACATGAAGAAGGTGGAGTTCATCAAATTGGAGCAGAATAATATGACCGTGTCGCAGTATGAGGCTAAATTTGCTGAGTTGTCCCGATTTGCGTGCCACTTGGTGGATAATGAAGAGTGAATGACGCAAATGTTTTTGCGAGGTTTGAAACCTGAGATACGTCAACATCTTATTTCTCATAAACTGTGTTTGTATTCAGATATTGTGAATAGGGCTCAGTTAGTGGAGCGCGATAACGAGTCAACGCAACTAAAAGAGAGCAGTCGGCAAAATGATAATACTAGTGAGAGCAGTCATCGAAGCGGTGACAACAAGCGTGGAGGGAATCAACAGGCCAGAAATGGTAACCACTTCGGTGGTAATCAGGGCCAAAACAATAAGAATGGTCATTTCAAGAAGAGGAGATTCAACAATGATGGAAAGACGTCAGCACCAGCACCCGTTATTAAGGAAGGAGAACGACCACCTATCATATGTTTCAAATGCGGAGGGGAGGGGCACATCAGTCCAAACTGCGCGATGCCGTCTAAAGCATGTTATAATTGTGGAAGAGAAGGTCATTTAGCTCGATTTAGTCGTTTACCAAAAACAAGTTCAGCCAAGATGGAGACACCAAAGGCCGTCCCAGAAAAGTCAAAACCGGTAGTGCAAGGAAGAGCGTTTGTTGTGACCTCCCAGAAAGCAAGGAACCCGAATGAGGTCATCACGGGTAAGCTTATCATAAACTCTAACGAAGTCTATACTTTATTTGATACCGGTTCTACCCATTCTTTTATTTCTCCTACTTGCGCTCATCGATTAAATTTGACTCCGGAGAAATTAGACTTTGATTTATCTGTTGAAACTCCATTGGGAGAAACCTTCATTACATCCACGGTTTATAAGTCTTGTTTGGTTCAAGTTGGTACCCACACATTACCTGTCGATCTGATTTCATTAAAAATACTTGCATTTGACGTGATTCTAGGGATTGATTGGTTAACTACTCATCATGCAAAAATTGATTGTTTTCGTAAGGTTGTTAGCTTTCATATTCCTAATCGACCTATTATGCGAATTCAAGCAACCAAACCATTAAAATCAATCGCTGTCATCTCAAGCCATAAAGCTATTCGTTTATTGAAAAACGGATGTCAAGCTTTCTTAGCTCATGTCACGGATCTAAACAAAAATACGTCAGTTTTGAATGATATTTCTATTGTTAATAAATTCCCTGACGTATTCCCTGAAGAACTTCCTGGCCTACCCCCAGAGCGTGAAATTGAATTTTGTATCGACCTTGAACCCGGTACAAAACCCATTTCCAAAGCCCCATATCGAATGGCTCCTATTGAACTTCAGGAGTTAAAGATCCAACTGCAGGAATTGTTAGACATTGGCTTTATTCGTCCTAGTACTTCTCCTTGGGGTGCTCCTGTGCTATTCGTGAAGAAGAAAGATGGAAGTATGCGACTTTGTATTGATTATCGGGAGTTGAATCATGTCACCATCAAAAACAGGTACCCATTGCCACGTATTGATGACCTGTTTGACCAGTTGCAAGGAGCACAATTCTTTTCAAAGATCGATCTTCGTTCTGGATATCATCAGCTGAAGGTTAGAACTGAGGATATTCCAAAGACGGCTTTTAGAACTCGGTACGGGCATTATGAATTTTAGTCATGTCCTTTGGATTGACTAATGCTCCTGCTGCCTTCATGGATATGATGAACCGGGTATTCAAGGAATATTTGGATCACTTTGTGGTCGTCTTTATTGATGACATCCTTATTTATTCCAAAAGTCGTGAAGATCATGAGCAACACTTGAGGCTGGTACTCCAAAAGCTTCGTGAATACAAGCTTTATGCCAAGTTGAAGAAATGCGAGTTCTGGCTGGAGGAGGTAGCATTCCTTGGGCACGTAGTATCAAGTCGTGGAATATCGGTTGACCCGGCAAAGATTGAAGCTATTCAAAGCTGGGAGCAACCTAAATCAGTGACCGAAGTACGTAGCTTTCTTGGTTTAGCTGGTTATTATCGGAGATTCGTGGAAGGATTTTCTCGAATCGCTACTCCATTAACTCAGCTGACTCGGAAAGATACAAAGTTCGGTTGGAGCGAAGAATGTGAGCAGAGTTTTCAAGAACTCAAGAGGAGACTCATTTCAGCACCTGTTCTAACAATACCATCTGGCTCGGAGGGATTTGTCATCTACAGTGATGCTTCGAGCAAAGGGTTGGGATGCGTTCTCATGCAACATGGAAAAGTCATAGCCTATGCATCAAGACAACTCAAGGAATATGAGAGGAATTATCCTACTCATGATCTAGAGTTGGCAGCTGTTGTCTTTGCACTTAAAATTTGGAGGCATTACTTGTATGGGGAGAAGGTGGAGATCTTTACGGATCATAAAAGCCTCAAATATTTCTTCACTCAAAAGGAACTCAACATGCGACAACGACGTTGGCTTGAACTGTTGAAAGATTATGATCATACCATTCAATACCATCCTGAAAAAGCGAACGTGGTAGCTGACGCATTGAGTAGAAGATCATATGCAAGTACGAGTGTAATATTGTCAACACAAAGGCCCATTTTGTGTGACTTGCAAAGGATGGAGATAGAGGTAAAGACTCCAGGGACCCATGTGATGATGGCGAATATACGAGTAGAGCCAACTTTAATCGATAAAGTTAAAGCTGCTCAAGCTACAGACCTGGAGCTGATGCGTATGAGGAAGAAAGTGCAAGAAGGTGCTATGCCGAAAGCAAGAATCGATGAAGAAGGAATACTTCGAGTCAACTCCAGACTTTGTGTTCCTAACAACCCTGATTTAAAGTATGAAATCATGATGGAGGCGCACAACACACCGTTTGCAATCCATCCTGGAAGTACCAAAATGTATCATGATCTTCGTCATACATTTTGGTGGAGCAATATGAAGAGAGAGAAAGCGCTGTTTATCTCAAGGTGTCTAACTTGTCAACGAGTCAAAGCGGAGCATCAAGTACCAAAAGGTCCATTGCAACCACTTGAAATTCCAGAATGGAAGTGGGAGCACATTACCATGGATTTCGTTACCGGTCTTCCTAAGGTTTCTCAAGGTATAGATGCGATTTGGGTCATTGTTGATAGATTGACCAAGTCTGCTCATTTCTTACCGATACGAGAAACTTATACACTTGAACGTCTTGCTCGTATGTACATAAACGAGATTATAAGACTGCATGGTATGCCAGTATCCATAGTTTCTGATCGAGACCCAAGATTCACTTCACGATTTTGGGTTAGTTTACAAAAAGCTATGGGATAATATTTACGATTTAGTTCGGCATATCATCCTCAGACGGATGGACAATCAGAGAGGACTATTCAAACTCTAGAAGATTTATTAAGACTCTGTGTCTTTGACTTCAAGGGAAGTTGGGACAAGTTCTTACCATTGGTGGAGTTTTCCTACAACAACAGTTATCAAGCAAGTATTGGCATGGCTCCATTCGAAGCATTGTATGAAAGAAAATGTCATTCTCCAGTATGCTGGGATGAGGTGGGTGAAGCAACGTTGTTGGGACCGGAGTTGGTACGTATGACTACAGAAAAGATTCAAACGATCCGACAACGTATAAAAACCTCACAAGATCGACAAAAGAGTTATGCTGATCTTCATCGAAAGGACGTGAAATTTGATGTAGGAGATCATGTGTTCTTACGTGTTGCTCCATGGAAAGGAGTTACGAGATTTGAAAAGAGAGGAAAGCTCAATCCTCGATTCATCGGTCCATTTTTAATCCTCGATCGAGTAGGAACTGTGGCTTATAGACTCGTTTTACCGCCAAGTATGTCTCGTGTTCATAACGTTTTTCACATATCCATGTTACGCAAATATGTGGAAGACCCGAACCACATTATTGAGTTAGAACCTGACGAAATAGCGGAGGATTTGACGTATGAAGAAGTTCCTGTTCAAATCTTGGATAAGAAGGAACATATTCTACGCTCCAAGGTTATACCTCAAGTCAAAGTTTTGTGGAGAAACCACGATGTTGAGAAAATGACTTGGGAGTTAGAATCTGAAATGAAATCAAGGTATCCTTACCTCTTCGACATACCAGGTACGTACCCTAATTTCGAGGGCGAAATTTCATAAGAAGGGGAGGTTGTAAGACCCCAACTTTTATAAATAAAGATGAATTTTCTATAAATATCATTTTTAAATATTATGGAGTTAATTTGATATAATGTTATAGTTGTGGGTAATATTTATAAATTTTGCAAAGTACGCAAGTTGTTATATAATATTCGATTGGTCAGGGAATATTCGTTTTAACAGAAAATATTCGTACAACGGCACAATCATTGGTGGACCCCACAACAGAATTATTGTCGGATTGAGAAAACGACAAAAATATTTTATTAAAAATAACGGCGGAAGTTTTACCATTGATACTGTTGAACTACTCGGTAGTAAAAGTACAGTAATACGTGTGGTTGCATAGTAGCACACGGTATTGATTATTAATGCTTATGTGAGAAGTCACTCAGTTTGATTCAATTATTGTCAGTTAATAATATGAATTATTTAGCGATAATGACGTTTTGTTTTATTCGTATTATTAACGTAATAAAACAGAAATATCTTTTTATATAAAACAGAATACTTTATTAAAGTTATTCTATAAATAGAATATATTATATTTTATTTAAAAGATTTTTCTTTAAATATGGACCGTCAGATTAAAGTAATCAATCTGGACCGTTCATGGATTAGTTACTATGCATTCTATTTTTCTATAAATAACAGCTCATTCCTTCATTATTTCTTACGAATTCACTGAACTCTAGAGAGAGAAACTATAGAGAGAAACTATAGAGAGAGAGAAGAAGAGTATTCTGCTACTTAACTACTTCCTTATTTCAGCTCTTCTTTAAAACGGTAAGGGGTGTTATTCTTTCTTATTCATGAAGAGAACTGTTGTTATTTCATTATTTATTATTCTGTTGGAATAAACTGTATACGCGGTCTACCCTATACTTGGTGACATTCTTCTGTTATTCTGTTGGAACATCCTGTCTGTGTGTTTTACACCGGACCTGGTTCCATTTTTATTATTATTCTGTTGGAACATCCTGTCTGTGTGTTTTACACCGGACCTGGTTCCATCTTTATTATTATTCTGTTGGAACATCCTGTCTGTGTATTTTACACCAGACCTGGTTTCGTCTTTATTATTATTCTGTTAGAATATCCTGTCTGTGCGTTTTACGCCGGACCTGGTTCCATTATTTATTACTCTGTTGGAATAACCTGTCTGTGCGGTCTATCGCATGCATGGTGATTTCTTCTGTTATTCCATTCTTTATTATACTCAGTTGGTTAAGTTTTGACTTCTATACTCCATGAAATTTGTGAAATATCCTTGATAATTGTGTTTCATCCGTATCTTTTCATGAAAATATTCTTCTAAGTATTCTTGAATTTTACTCCACAAAGCAGTATCATGTTGACAATTTGGACGTTGTTAATTCTTGGATAAGTTAATTCTTGAACTTGTTTTATTGAATTCTTATATCATTGTCATCATCCTCATGTTTATAAAATGTTAAAAGTCATTAGTGGCCTGTAGTGCATAGATAGACTTGGTATGATTATGACCAAGGATTATTCGGTATAATCATGACCGTAATGTTACAAATGATGTGGTAAAAGTCCTCATTGGCCCGTAGTGCATTGATGGACAGTTGTTGGCATGATCATGACCATTAATGAATACACGAATATCCTTGGCCGTAGTGCAGGGGTGATTCGATGATGTGGATTATTTTATTAAGCTGAGTCCCAGCGATCACAGTGTTGAAAACCTTTTAAATCATAAAAGATAGTAGAGTTTATTTTCTACTTGACTCTTTTAATGGATTATTTGTTCCGCTGCAGTTAAACTTGATGTCTATTATATTTTATCAGTTTAACATTGTTGAAGGCTAATGATAATTTATTCTACATTATCTTAGTCATAATATTTCTTACTGGGCTAGTTGAGGTCACCCTTTCTTTCACTGTTCTCTTCAGGAAATGAGAACGTAGCTGGGGCAAGTCGGGGAACGGAGTGATGGTCCGAATGATAGTATTAGTTAGTAGTCCTCACTATTCTATGTAATGGTGTGTTAATAAATGTAATGAGGAGTCCTTTTGAGTATGAATACTCTCTAGAAGATAATATTTGTATTCAAACTCACAGTTTATGTTTTGTCGTATTGTACACGACAGTTGTATTATTAAGTTGTATTTGTATTCAGTGCCATGTATCTGGCGACCCAAGATGGGTGATGTATACCTAATTTTGGGGGCGTCACACTTAAGACAATTATGCCCTCCGTATGGTGCTTAGAGTTGATAGCACTTGTCTCCCAGGATACAATGACACTGTATAATTTTGCAGCACTACAAAATGTATACTCTACGAACCAAAAGAAATGCTCTAACTCTCTCTCAAATTTACTAAGGAAACTGATGAAGAGAATATATACTAGAATGCTCTATTATGCTAGAATGCTTGAGAAATGGATGATTTTGAAGGTTGTCCCCTCCTATCTATTTATAGGAGGGGTTGGTGACCCTTCGGATGGGCACATCACCCCTGAAAAGGCATGGGGTGCTTTTGAAGAAGTATTATTTATATCTCTTGGTCAAAACGACGTAGTTTTGACCATTTGCAGAATAGGCGCCTCTATTCAGACCCTTAAAACGACGTAGTTTAAGTATTAGTAGAACCAAAACTACGTAGTTTTAGGCCTAGAAGAAAAGGCACGACAAAAACGACGTAGTTTTGGGTCACCCGTTCAGCTTCTCAAAACGACACAGTTTTGATAATAGAATTAAATAAATAAAATTAAAAAAAATTTGTCTAAAAAATTATATACAGGACCCAGACCCACGTGTCCCGTGCCACGAGCCCGAGCCAGGCCGATCGGTAAGTTGGTCGGCGGCAGCGCGCGCGTGTGGGTTCGAACCTAGCCTTGGCTAGGTCATCTCCCTTCCACAGAAGTGGGGTACCGCTTGGGGGCCAAACCCAAGAGAACTTTCCTTGTATATAAACATATATATAAGATATTTAATTCCTAACATATGTGGGACTTGGTTTTTTTCACATGTATTTATTACTTTTTATAATTTCCAAGTGTGATCTTTGGAAGTTAATATCTCATTCATTACTCCATAGATTTGAGCTTCCAAATACTTAATTTAATCTACTCATGGAGTGGAACACATTTATTTATAGAATCATTAAAATTAATTAATGATACCCATATTAAATTAGGCTCAAAATCTAACAATCCCCTACATAAATGATATTGACTGCCAATCTTATGCAAATGTTATGCAGACTTTGAGAGAGAGACAGAATTAGAAATCATCTGTATCGAGAGAGGTAGTTTTTGGTTTTGAAGCTTCCCTTGTGAAGACTATCGAGTTTACTGGTTGTCCAGTGAACGTGATGTCTTGAACTGTCCAATCATTTGTGTAAATCGAGACAATAGTAATTCACATAGAATCTTTCTAGACATTATTTGGTTCTCATGATTTTGTTCATATGGGACCCGAACAATCCCGAATTTATGAGTGCTTTAGAGAAGTATAGCCTTATCCTTCTCATAGAATTGGCCCAGTTCACACTCACATAGGTGATTCTTAATAAGAGTATCCTGCCATACTCCACATATTTATCAAGATTTAAGAATCATTAAAAGCATAACTTATCCTGTAACCGCTGTAGGTATCACTATCTCGTATCATAGGAATGAGCAGAAGAAATTAATTTCTTCATAGTGATTTGGTTGAATCATTCACAATTTAGTTGTCCCTTTGAACCTAGATCTTGGGATCTCTAGTCAACTAGGTTGAGTTTCCATCATGACGATCCTTGTTTGCAGGCTTTAAACCCGTTCCCCTCGAAGTTATTTTTACTTGCTCTCTAATTGTGAGACCCCAGATTTTATGAATAAATATTTAATATTCTCGAAATATTTTTATTTATTTATTTATTTTTATATTATGGTATGGATTTGATATAATGTTATAGTTGTGGGCAGTATTTATAAATTTTGTAAAGTATGTAAGTTGTTATATAATATTCGATTGGTCGGGGAATATTTTTTTGTCGGGGAATATCCGTACGACGGTATAATCATTGGTGGACCCCACAACGAAATTATTGTCGGATTGAGAAAACGACAAAAATATTTTATGGAAATAACGGCGGAAGTTTTACCGTTAACTGTTGAAACACCCGGTGTTAAAAGTACAGTAATACGCGTGGTTGCATAGTAGCACACGGTATTGATTATTGATGCTTATGTGAGAAGTCACTCAGTATTGTTCAATCGGGTATTCGGGACACTTTTTGTGTCGGAGTACTATTCACGAGTTACTATTCATGAGTTACTATTCATGGGTTACTATTCACCTAAATTACTATTCACTCGAATATTATTCACTCGGGTATTTGGGGTACTTTTCGTGTCGGAGTACTATTCACGAGTTACTATTTACGGGTTACTATTCACCCAAATTACTATTCACTCTAGTATTGTTCACTCGGGTATTTGGGACACTTTTCGTGTCGGAGTACTATTCACGAGTTACTATTCATGAGTTATAATATTAATGATGAATGTTGTTCGGAGTTGAATTTGGAGACGCGGACGTGATATTTGAGTTCGGAACGTCGAAATTAGTAAAAATTTTTCGAAATTCACTATTTGGTCAAAAAGTCAACAGTTTTGACTTTTTCGAAAAAAGTCAAACTTCGAAATTTCAAAATTTATATTTTTGATAAAAATGATTTCATTATGTTGGAATTGTTTGTGTTAGTGAAAATCGACATTTATTTCGATAATAGTTGATATTTGGAGGTTATATTGACCAATCGGGTATTTAACCGGATAAATGAGCAATTGATTGCTATTATTTCACATGATTATAACTATTTGTTCACATGTTATACTATTGACTCATATTCTTGTTACTATTAGGGGAGTTGGTGCAAGATTGATAATACTTGCATGACTAAGTTAAAAATGGAGGTATAGAGGGATGTACTATATTGTAATTAATTTTTCACATGTTTAGAACTATTGAGACACATGATTTTACTATTGATTCACATGATTTACTATTAGGGGATTTGGTGCAAGTTTGATAATACTTGGATGATTGAATTAACAATGAAAGAAAAGTTAGAGGTATTGTACTATAATATTTCGAGTCCCAAAACGTGCAATTATCGAAACTATATTTTCTTATAAATAGAAGCTCATTCTTCCTTCATTTTTTACCAATTCACTAAAGCTTTAGAGCTATTATTATAGAGAGAAATTATAGAGAGAAGCTATAGAGAGAAAATCTATAGAAGAAGAGAAGTCTGCTCCCTCACTACTCCTATATCCAATTTCTTTCAAAGGTAGGGAATATTATTTCTTTCTTTTGTCTTCATGAAGAGAACTTCTGTTGTTCCATTTTTTGTTATTATGTTGGAATAACATGTTTATGCGAAGTACCGCATACTTGGTAAAATTCTTCTATTATTCCATTCCTTATTATTCTGCTGGAACATCATGTCTGTGCGTTCTACGCCGGACCTGGTTTCATTATTTATTATTCTGTTGGAACATCCTGTCTGTGCGTTCTACGCCGGACCTGGTTCTGTCTTTACTATTCTGTTGGAATATCCTGTCTGAGCGTTCTACGCAGGACCTGGTTCCGTCTTTACTATTTTGTTGGAATATCCTGTCTGTGCGATTTACGTCGGACCTGGTTCCGTTATTTATTATTCTGTTGGAATAACCTGCCTATGCGGTCTATCGCATGCCTGGTGATTTCTTTTGTTATTCCATTCCTTATTATACTCAGTTGGTTAAAGTTTTGACTTCTATACTCCATGAAATTAGTGGAATGTCCTTTATATTTGCGCTTCATCCAGTATCTTTTCATGGAAATATTCTTCTGAGCATTCTTGAATTTTACTCCACAAAGCAGTATCATGTTGACAATTTGGACGTTATCAGTTCCTGGATAAATTAATTCTTGAACTTGTTTTATTGAATTCGTATATCATTGTCATTATCCTCATGATTATATTTTGTTGAAAGTCATCTGTGGCCTGTAGTGCATAGATGGACTTGGTATGATTATGACCAGGGATTATTCGGTGTAATCATGACCGTAATGTTACAAATGATGTGATAAAAATTCTCATTTACCGTAGTGCATTGATGGACAGTTTTTGGTATGATTATGGCTATGGATTCTCTTTGGCCGTAGTGCAAAGATGAATTATTTTATGGCATGATCAGGACCGTTGATGAAAATATGATTATCTTTAGCCGTAGTGCATGGATAATTTGTGGTCGTGATACTAAAGAATATCCTTGGCCGTAATGCAGGGGTGATTCGATGATGTGGATTATTTATTAAGCTGAGTCCCAGCGATAAAAGTCATGAAAAACCTTTTAAATCATAAAAGATAGTAGATTTTATTTTCTACTTGACTCTTTTAATGGATTGCTTGTTCCGCTGCAATTAAACTTGATGTCTATTATATTTTATCAGTTTAACATTGTTGGAGACTAATGATAATTTATTCTGCATTATCTTAGTCATAATATTTCTTACTGGGCTAGTTGGGCTCACCCTTTTGCTTTTATTGTTCTATTCAGAAAATGAGAATATAGCTGGGACGAGTCGGAGAACGGAGTGATGGTCCAGAGAATAGCATTAGTAGTACTCACTATTCTATGAAATAGTGTGATAATAATTGTAATGAGGACTCCTTTTGAGTTTGTATAATCTCTAGTAGACAATATTTGTATTCAAACTCACAATTTCTGTTTTGTCGTGTTGTACACGACAGTTGTATTAGTAAGATGTATTTGAATTCTGTACCATGTAAGTGGCGACCCAAGATGGGTGATGTATACCTATTTTGGGGGAGTCACAGTTGGTATCAAAGCTTAGGGATATGATCCCTGGCTAGGATGTGAGAATAGAACTAGGAGGGGAGAGATGGGGAATTCCTTCGCTAGTATGACCTACCTAAATTTATTTGGTAGTTAATTGGTCGGTCAAAGTATAGGGATAATATGTTACATGTCAATTAACTCTTATTTTGTGGCAGTGTTAGAAAATGAAATCTGAAAATCAAGAGATGAACTCATATAGAGTTTTAAGTAATGAATAGAGGAGAATTTTATGATCGAAATATAGAATTATAAGATCGTATTCGTGAGTTAGAAGAGCTTTGTGAAGAACGACAGGTGGTCGTGGAACAAAGGGAAGCAGCAAAGTCAAGTCCAACGGCAATGATGACGCCAAAGGATGTCCCGGACAAGTCAAATTCGGTAGTTTAAGGGAGAGCATTTTTCGTGACGAGGAATCGAACGAAGTTATCATGGGTTAGTTAATTATAAATTCTTGCGAAGTCTATACCTTATTCGATACCGGTTCTACCTATTCTTTTATCTCTCTTGCTTGCGCTCAACGTTTAAATTTAACCCCAGAGAAGTTAGACTTCGACTTATTGGTTGAAACTTCGTTAGTAGAAGCCTTCGTTACCTCCACTGTTTATAAATCTTGTTGATTCAAATCGTCACTTTCACGTTACCTGTTGATCTTATCTCTTTGAAAATACTTGCCTTTGATGTGATTTTAGGAATCGATTGGTTAACTACACATCATACTTTTCGTAAGGTTGTTATCTTTCATATTCCTAACCAACTTGTTATGCGAATTCAAACAATCAAACCACTAAAGTCAATCATTGTCATATCAAGTCATAAGTAAAAAGCCGTAAGCCTTTCGCTGGTGACTTTCTTGTGTGGAATGCACTGAAGCCAGACTTTCTGTAGGCAACGTCGTGAATGACGATGGCAAGTTGATAGGTATCAATGTGACGTGTTATCCAAGTCTTGGATGAGAGTCACAGTTTTGAATGGTATTTCTATTGTTAATAATTTCCTGACGTATTCTTGAAGACTTCTTAGCCTAAAATCGAATTTTGTATTGACCCCAGTACAAAACCCATTTCTTAAACCCTCAAATATTTCTTCAACTAAAATAAACGTAACATGCACCAAAAACGTTAGCTCGAGCTGTTGAAGATTACGATCGTACCATGTAATATCATCGTGGAAAAGGCGAACGTGGTAGCTGACGCGTTGAGTAGAAGATCGTATGCGGTTACAAGTGCAAATATACGAACCCACGTGAAGATAATAAATATACGATTAGAATCGACTTTAATCGATAAAGTTAAAGCCGCTCAAGCTACATACTCAGAGATGATGAGTGTGAAGAAGAAGGTTCAAGAGGGCGTTATTCTAGAAGCAAGAATCGACGAAGAAAGGAAATCTCAACCCTCGATTTAATTGACCCATTTGAAATCCTCGATGAAGTAGGAACTGTAGCTTATAAACTCGTTTTACCGCCAAGTATGTCGCGTGTTTATAATATTTTTAACGTGTCGATGTTATGTAAAAATGTGGACGACCCGAACCACATTATTAATTTAGAACTGGACGAGATACCATAATATTTAACATATGAGGAGATACATGTTAACATCTTGGATAAGAAGAATCGTATTCAACACTCAAAGGTTATACCTCAAGAGTTAGAATCTGACGAGGTATCCTCACCTCTTCAGCATTCCAGGTACGTACGTAAATTTTGAGGGCGAAATTCCATAAGGAGGGGAGATTGTGAGACCCCAGATTTTATGAATAAATATTTAATATTCTCGAAATATTTTTATTTATTTATTTATTTTTATATTATGGTATGGATTTGATATAATGTTATAGTTGTGGGTAGTATTTATAAATTTTGTAAAGTATGCAAGTTGTTATATAATATTCGATTGATCGGGGAATATTTTTTTGTCGGGAAATATCCCTACGATGGTATAATCATTGTTGGACCCCACAACAGAATTATTATCGGATTGAGAAAACGACAAAAATATTTTATGGAAATAACGGCGGAAGTTTTACCGTTAACTGTTGAAACACCCGGTGTTAAAAGTACAGTAATACGCGTGGTTGCATAGTAGCACACGGTATTAATTATTGATGCTTATGTGAGAAGTCACTCAATATTGTTCAATCGGGTATTCGGGACACTTTTTGTGTCAGAGTACTATTCACGAGTTACTATTCATGAGTTGCTATTCACGGGTTATTATTCACCTAAATTACTATTCACCCAAATATTATTCACTCGGGTATTTGGGGTACTTTTCGTGTCGGAGTACTATTCACGAGTTACTATCCACGGGTTACTATTCACCCAAATTACTATTCACTCTAGTATTGTTCACTCGGGTATTTGGGACACTTTTCGTGTCGGAGTACTATTCATGAGTTACTATTCATGAGTTATAATATTAATGATGAATGTTATTCGGAGTTGAATTTGGAGACGCGGACGTGATATTTGAGTCCGGAACGTCGAAATTAGTAAAAATAGTCTATAAACACAAAATTTTTCGAAATTCACTATTTGGTCAAAAAGTCAACAGTCAAACTTCGAAATTTCAAAATTTATATTTTTGATAAAAATGGTTTCATTATGTTGGAATTGTTTGTGTTAGTGAAAATCGACATTTATTTCGATAATAATTGATATTTGGAGGTTATATTGACCAATCGGGTATTTAACCGGATAAATGAGCAATTGATTGCTATTATTTCACATGATTATAACTATTTATTCACATGTTATACTATTGACTCATATTCTTGTTACTATTAGGGGAGTTGGTGCAAGAATGATAATACTTGCATGACTAAGTTAAAAATGGAGGTATAGAGGGATGTACTATATTGTAATTAATTTTTCACATGTTTAGAACTATAGAGTCACATGATTTTACTATTGATTCACATGATTTACTATTAGGGGAGTTGGTGCAAGTTTGATAATACTTGGATGATTGAATTAAAAATGAAAGAAAAGTTAGAGGTATTGTACTATAATATTTCGAGCCCCAAAACGTGCAATTATCGAAACTATGTTTTCCTATAAATAGAAGCTCATTCTTCCTTCATTTTTTACCAATTCACTAAAGCTTTAGAGCTATTATTATAGAGAGAAATTATAGAGAGAAGCTATAGAGAGAAAATCTATAGAAGAAGAGAAGTCTGCTCCCTCACTACTCCTATATCCAATTTGTTTCAAAGGTAGGGAATATTATTTCTTTCTTTCATCTTCATGAAGAGAACTTCTGTTGTTCCATTTTTTGTTATTATGTTGGAATAACATGTTTATGCGAAGTACCGCATACTTGGTGAAATTCTTCTATTATTCCATTCCTTATTATTCTGCTGGAACATCATGTCTGTGCGTTCTACGCCGGACCTGGTTCCATTATTTATTATTCTGTTGGAACATCCTGTCTGTGCGTTCTACGCCGGACCTGGTTCCGTCTTTACTATTCTGTTGGAATATCCTGTCTGAGCGTTCTACGCAGGACCTGGTTCCGTCTTTACTATTCTGTTGGAATACCCTGTCTGTGCGATTTACGCCGGACCTGGTTCCGTTATTTATTATTCTGTTGGAATAACCTGCCTATGCGGTCTATCGCATGCCTGATGATTTCTTTTGTTATTCCATTCCTTATTATACTCAGTTGGTTAAAGTTTTGACTTCTATACTCCATGAAATTAGTGGAATATCCTTTATATTTGCGCTTCATCCAGTATCTTTTCATGAAAATATTCTTCTGAGCATTCTTGAATTTTACTCCACAAAGCAGTATCATGTTGACAATTTGGACGTTATCAGTTCCTGGATAAATTAATTCTTGAACTTGTTTTATTGAATTCGTATATCATTGTCATTATCCTCATGATTATATTTTGTTGAAAGTCATTTGTGGCCTGTAGTGCATAGATGGACTTGGTATGATTATGACCAGGGATTATTCGGTGTAATCATGACCGTAATGTTACAAATGATGTGGTAAATATTCTCATTTGCCATAGTGCATTGATGGACAGTTTTTGGTATGATTATGGCTATGGATTCTCTTTGGCCGTAGTGCAAAGATGAATTATTTTATGGCATGATCAGGACCGTTGATGAAAACATGATTATCTTTAGCCATAGTGCATGGATAATTCGTGGTCGTGATACTAAAGAATATCCTTGGCCGTAGTGCAGGGGTGATTCGATGATGTGGATTATTTATTAAGCTGAGTCCCAGCGATAAAAGTCATGAAAAACATTTTAAATCATAAAAGATAGTAGATTTTATTTTCTACTTGACTCTTTTAATGGATTGCTTGTTCCGCTACAATTAAACTTGATGTCTATTATATTTTATCAGTTTAACATTGTTGGAGACTAATGATAATTTATTCTGCATTATCTTAGTCATAATATTTCTTACTGGGCTAGTTGAGCTCACTCTTTTGCTTTCATTGTTCTCTTCAGGAAATGAGAATATAGCTGGAACGAGTCGGGAAATGGAGTGATGGTCCAGAGAATAGCATTAGTAGTCCTCACTATTCTGTGAAATAGTGTGATAATAATTGTAATGAGGACTCCTTTTGAGTTTGTATAATCTCTAGTAGACAATATTTGTATTCAAACTCACAGTTTATGTTTTGTCGTGTTGTACACGACAGTTGTATTAGTAAGATGTATTTGAATTCTGTACCATGTAAGTGGCGACCCAAGATGGGTGATGTATACCTAATTTTGGGGGCGTCACAGTAGTCAAACCTTTAGTCAACGGATCCGTTATATTTTCTTTCGACTTTATGTATTCAATAGACATAATGTCGTTAGAGAGCAATTATTTTACGGTATTATGTCTACAACGAATATGTCTAGACTTACCATTATACATGTGACTCTATGCCCTTCCAATTGCTAATTGACTATCATAATGGATACAAATAGGCGGCACAGGTTTAGGCCACATAGGAATATCTTCTAAAAAATTACGAAGCCATTCAGCTTCTTCTCCTGCCTTATCTAATACAATAAACTCATATTCCATCGTTGATCGAGCAATGCATGTTTGTTTAGAAGATTTCCATGATACTACTCCTCCACATAGTGTAAACACTAAACCACTAGTGGATTTAGAGACTTTTGTATCCGATATCCAATTTGCGTCATAGTATCCTTCAAGTACTGCTGGATATCTTGAGTAGTGCAATCCAAACTTTTGAGTGTATTTTAAATACCTTAAAACTCTTATAATCGCTTTCCAGTGATCTTGTCCTGGATTGCTTGTAAATCTACTCAATTTATTGACAGCTTGTGCTATGTCAGGACGTGTACAATTCATTAAGTACATAAGGCTTCCAATTATTTGTGCATACTCAAGTTGTGATATGCTCTCTCCTTTATTTTTAGACAAGTGTAGATTTATATCTATAGGTGTTCCCACAGGATTGCAATCATATTGATTGAATTTCCCGAGTATTTTCTCAATATAGTGTGATTGTGATAACACTAATCCATTCGATGTTTTAGAAATTTTAATTCCTAATATTACATCGGCAACACCCATGTCTTTCATGTCAAACATATTATTAAACATTCTTTTATTAGTTTTAATGATATCATTATTACTACCCATAATGAGCATATCATCTACATAAAGACAAATAATAACATACCCATTCTTAGTGTCCTTGACATACACACATTTGTCACACTCATTTATCTTAAAACCATTTGATAACATTGCATTATCAAATTTTTCATGCCATTATTTAGGTGCTTGTTTTAATCTATAAAGAGACTTTACAAGCTGACAAACTTTCTTTTCTTATCCTGGAACAATGAATCCTTCTGGTTGTTCTATGTAAATTTCTTCTTCTAAATCTCCATTCAAGAAAGCTATTTTTACATCCATTTAATTTATTTCTAATTTATATATAGATGCAATGGCTATTAACATCCTAATTGAGGATATTCTTGTCACAGAAGAATAAGTATCAAAATAATCTAAACCCTCCTTTTGCATGTATCCTTTGATTACAAGTCTTGCTTTATATTTGTCTATAGATCCATCTGCTTTCATTTTCTTCTTGAATATCCACTTATATCCAAAAGGTTTAGAGCCTGGTGAGAGATCTACTAATTCCCACGTATGATTATGCAAAATGGATTCTACTTCACTATTTATAGCCTCTTTCTAATATGGAGCTTCAGGACTCGATATTGCTTCTTTATAGGCTTGAGGCTCATTTTCTAACAAATAGGTTAGAATATTTGGACCATAAGATTTTGATGTTCTAGCATGTTTACTACGTCTAGGTTCATCAATATCTTCTAATCCATGATTACTGTCATTAACAGCATCATAAGTTCTTTTATTTGAACTTGTTTCTTGTTTATTAGAACTTGGCTCTTGTTCCTTTTTATTAGGAAATATTGTTTCAAAGAATTCAGCATCTTTTGACTCAATAATCATATTTTCATGTATTTCCTCTATTTTTGATTTATTAACCAAAAATCTATAAGCACTGCTATTATTAGCATAACCTATGAATATACAATCTATTGTTTTTGGTCCTATTTTCACCTTTTTGGGTGGAGGAACAATTACTTTTTTTAAACACCCCCACACTTTTAAGTGTTTATAAGACGGCTTACGTCCTTTCCATAATTTATAGGGTGTAACATTAGATTTCTTTTGAGGTATTCTGTTGAGAATATAATTTACTGAAAGAATTGCTTCCCCCCCTCCACAAATTCTGAGGTAGCCTAGAACTTTATAATAATGCATTCATCATTTCTTTTAAAGTTCTATTCTTTCTTTCTGCAACACCATTTTGTTGTGGTGAATAAGGTGCAGTTGTTTGGTGTATAATACCATGTTGCGAACAAATTTCAACAAATGAAAATTCATATTCCCCACCTCTATCACTTCTAACTATCTTGATCTTTTTATCAAGTTGATTCTTAACCTCATTTTTGTAATGTTTAAACATTTTCAAAGCCTCATCTTTACTTCTCAATAAGTAAATATAACAATAACTTGTACAATCATCTATAAAAGTGATAAAGTATTTCTTACCTCCTATCAGTGTGTATTAATTTAAGAGGTTCTGTACTTCTTTCAATTGATTTAAAAGAAGACTTTCTAAGTTTTGCCTCAACGCAAATTTCACATTTATGATTAGAGTTAATCTCACATTTTGGCAAACATTCCATATTAATTAGTTTACGTATAGTATTATAATTAACATGTCCTAATCTACCATACCATAAATTAGATGACTCAATCATATAAGCAGAAGATGTAATTTTATTAATATTGGAAGGTACAATAGTCATTACATTCATTTTGAAGAGCACATTGCTCATATAACCCTTTCCCACATACATCCCATTTTTAGTTAATACAAATTTATCTGATACAAAGACTAATTTAAATCCCTTTTGACTAAGAAAGGATACTGACACTAAATTTTTTCTAATATCAGGCACGTGGAACACATTGTTGAGGGTGAGTTCCTTGCCAGAAGTCATCTTCAGAATCACCTTTCATTGTCCCGCAATCTTGGATGAAGAAGAATTTCCCATGTATAGATGTTCTCTATTCTCAATTTCTTGATATGTGAAGAACATCTTCCTGTCAGAACACACGTGGCGGGTTACTCCAGTATCTACCCACCATTCTCTTGGATTCTCAACCATATTCTAAAACAACCGCTGAAAGGTTCATTTCAGAAACATCTTGAAGAACACCATCCATTTCCGTTACATTGGCTAGTGCGGACTTCTTATTTTGGTCTTTACATTTTCGACAATCCTTTGCCCTATGTCTGGGCTTGTCATAGATATAGTATTTTCCTTGGAACTTCTTATCTGTTCCTTGTTGAGGCCCATTACCAGAGAATTTTCTCTTTTTGGACTTCGGACCTTGTTCCACCATGTTGGCTTTATACTCCACAAAGGTCCTTCCTATTTTCTTTTCATAGGCACGGTTGTCCTCTTCTATCCTTAATCTTACGATTAAGTCTTCAAGTTTCATCTCTTTGCATTTTTGCTTGAGATAATTTTTAAAATCTTTCCACATAGGTGGTAGTTTTTCAATAATAGCAGCAACTTGGAAAGATTCACTTAATGACATACCTTTTGCAAGTATTTCATACAGGATTACTTGTAATTCTTGGACTTGGTTGATGACTGCCTTGGAATCCACCATCTTGTAGTCCAAAAACCTGTCAACTACGAATTTTTTCGTGCCAGCATCTTCTGTTTTATATTTTTTTATCCAAGGAATCCCATAATTCTATTGTTGTTTGAGAGAACTATACACATTGTATAATGTGTTATCCAATCCATTAAGGATATAATTTTGGCACAAAAAATTTGCATTTTTCCATGCATCTATTGCGGCAACAACTTGCATGTCTGTTTCATCTTCTTTGAGCACAGGGGGATATTCGTGAAGAAACCTCTCCAAGTTCAAAGTAGTAAGATAAAACAACATCTTTTGTTGCCATCTTTTTAATTCTGTTTGTGAAGCCCTCAAAATAGGTATACATCACCCATTCTGAGTCGCCAAATACATGGTACATAAATCAAATACAAGCTTCTTTTATACAATACGACAACAGCGTAGCTTAGAGTTTTTACACGAATATTGTCTCGTAGACAGTATTCAAACTCAAATGAAGTCCTCATTACATTTATTATCACACTAAGTAGTGAGGACTACTAAAATAACTATCTCGGACCATCACTCCATTCCCCGACTAGTCCCGGCTACATTCTCATTTCTTGAAGAGAACAATGAAAGCAAAAGGGTGAGCTCAACTAGCCCAGTAAGAAATATTATGACTAAGATAATGCAGAATAAATTATCATTAGCCTTCAATAATGTTAAACTGATAAAATACAATAAATATCAAGTTTAACTGCAGCGGAACAAGCAATCCATAAGAAGAGTCAAGTAGAGCATGATATTTACTATCTTCTATGATTTAAAAAATTTTTCATTCACTTTATCGCTGAGACTCAGCTTAATAAATAAACCACATCATCGAATCATCTTTGCACTACGTGCCAATGATATTCATATAATCATCAATGATCATGATTATACCGAATAATCCCCAGTCATAATCATACCAACAACTGTCCATCAATACACTACGGGCCAATGAGGACTTTTACCACATCATTTGTAACATTACGGGTCATGATTATACCAAATGATCCCTGGTCATTATCTTACCAATCATCAGTCCATCTATTCACGTAAGCCAAAGATGACTTTCATCACAATATAAACATGAGGATGATGACAATGATATAAGCATTAATCAAACGAAATCAAGGATAAATATTAAAGACTTTAAATTTATCCAGAGTTTCAAAATATCCAAATTGTCAACATGATACTGTTTTGTGGAGTAAAATTCAAGAAGAATATTCATGTATCAAAAATAATTTGGACAGAAAAGAAATATATTTTTCGGGTGAATAGCACCACATGAATAGTACTTCGAGAATAGTACCTCGTGAATAGTACCCCGACATGAAAAGTGTCCCAAATACCCGAGTGAATAATATTCGAGTGAATAGTAACTTGGTAAATAGTAACCTGTGAATAGTAACTCGTGAATAGTATTTCAGCACGAAAAATGTCTCAAATACCCGAGTGAATAATATTTGAGTGAATAGTAATCAGGTGAATAGTAACCCATAAATAGTAACGCATGAATAGTAACTCGTGAATAGTATTCCGACATGAAAAGATCAATAATTATCAAGAAAGCTCGAAATAATATTTTTATGAAAAGATACTAGATGAAGCGCAAATATCAAGGATATTCTACTAATTTCACGGAGTATAGAAGCAATACTTCAACAGAATGAGTGTAGAAGGAGGAATACGAAACGAAATAATATGACTACATACTATAGAGTATTGAAGAAAATATTATTTCATACGAATATTGAATGAAGATAATATCTATACGAATATGAAAAATAATATATCTTCTAAATATGAAATAAATAATATCCCTTATCTCAGAAGAAGACTGGATACTAGAATAGTGAAGTAGCAGACTTCTCTTCTTCTTTCTCTCTCTATAGCTTCTCTCTCTATAATTGCTCTTGTGAGTCTTAGTGAATTGGTGAGAATGAAAGAAGAATGAGCTTCTATTTATAGGAAAATATAGTTTCGATAATTGAACGTTTTGGGGCTCGAAATATTACAGTATAATACCTTCATCTTTTCCTTCATTTTTAATTTAGTCCTGCAAGTATTATCAAACTTGCACCACCTCCCCTAATAGTACATCATGTGAATCAATAGTACAATCATGTGAATCAATAGTTCTATACATGTGAAAAAAATAATTACAGTATAGTACCTTCATCTATACCTCCATTTTTAATTTAGTCATGCAAGTATTAGCAATCTTGCACCACCTCCCCTAATAGTACATGCATGTGAATCAATAGTACACATATGTGAACAAATAGTTATAAGCATGTGAATTAATAGTAATTAATTGCTCATTTATCCGATTAATTACCCGATTGGTCAATATAACCTCCAGACATCCATTATTATCGAAATAAATGTCGATTCCCACGAACACTAATAATCCCAACACAATGAAACTATCAATTTTATCTTTAATCAACACAAACTTATTCATCATTAATATTATAACTCACAATATTTAACAACCAGATCATTCTCAGAAAAGAGGGGGCTTTCCGATAAGGATTTCTCCCTATTGGCGTGCAATTAGGTGACCAAACCTCTCCTCGACAGAACATTCTAGACATCGTCAATATTGTAAATAATAATATGAATAACTTTGTCGTCTCAATTATTGATTTAATAATATAAAATATTGATACTGTGACAATAATTGAATCAATAATATGAGAGATATTATGCAGCAATTACTGTAGCAATAATTGAGTATAACTGAGTGACTTCTTAAGTAAGCATCAATAATCAATACCGTGTGCTACTATGCAACCACGCGTATTACTGTACTTTTACTACTGGGTAGTTCAACAGTTTTAACGGTAACATTTTCGTCGTTATTTTTATAAAAAGATATTTTTATCATTTTTTAACTACGACAATACTTCAGTTGTGGGGTCCACTAATGATTGTGTCATCGTATGAATATTCCCTGCTAAAATGAATATTCTCCGACCAATTGAATATTTTATAACAACTTTCTTACTTTGAAAAATTTATAAATTTACCCACAACTATAACATTATATCAAATCCACACCATAATATTCAAAAATATATTTCGAGAAAAATTAATCTTTATTCATAAAAGTTGGGGCCTTACAACCTCCCATTCTTATGAAATTTCATTCTCGAAAATAGGGTACGTACCTGGTATGTCAAAGAGGTGAGGATACCTTGACTTCATTTCAGATTCTAACTCTTGAGGTATAACCTTTGAGCGTAGAATATATTCATTCTTATTCAACATTTTAACAGGTATCTCCTTATACGTTAAATCTTCCGCTATCTCGTTCGGTTCTAATTCAATAATATGGTTCGGGTCTTTCACATATTTACGTAACATAGATTTGTGAAAAACGTTATGAACACGAGACATACATGACGGTAAAGCGAGTCTATAGGCCACATGTGATGCCCCCAAAACAGGTATACATCACCCATCTTGAGTCGCCAAATACATGGTATAAAATTCAAATACAACTTAATTATACAACAGTCGTGTAAAATACGACAAAATATAATCTAAGAGTTTTAATAAGAATATTGTCATCTAGACAATATTCACACTCAATGGAGTCCTCATTATATTTATTGTCACAATATTTTATAGAATAGTGAGGACTACTAAAACAACCATCTGGACCGTTAATCCGTTCCCCGACTCATCCCAGCTATATTCTCATTTCCTAAAGAGAATAATGAAAGAAAGGGTGAGCTCAACTAGCCCAGTAAAAAATATTATGACTAAGATAATGCAGAATAAATTATCCTTAGCCTTCAACAGTATTACAACTGATAGAATATAATAGACAACAAGTTTTAGATCAACAACTGCAGCGGAATAAGCAATCCATTAGAAGAGTCAAGTAGAGCATAAAATCTACTATCTTCTATGATTTAAAAAGTTTTTCATCAACTTTATCGCTGAGACTCAACTTAATAAATAAAATCAAATCATCCCTGCATCACAGCCAAGGATATTCATGTAATCATCAATGGTCATGATTATACCGAATAATTCCTGGTCATAATCATACCAACAACTGTCCATCAATGAACTACAGGCCTATGAGGACTTTCACCACATCATTCGTCACATTACGGTTATGATTATACCGAATAATCCCTGGTCATAATCATATCAAGTCCATCTATGTACGTAAGCCAAAGATGACTTTCATCATAATATAAGCATGAGGATGATGACAATGACATAATAATTCAATAAAATAAGTTCAAGATAAATTTTAAAGATTTATAATTTAATTTATTCAGAAATCAATAACGTCCAAATTGTCAACATGATACTGCTTTGTGGAGTAAAATTCAAGAATGCTCAGAAGAATATTTTCATGAAAAGATACTGGATGAAGCACAAATATCCAGGATATTCTACTAATTTCATAGAGTATAGAAGCCAAAACTTTAACCAACTGAGTATAATAGAATATATGAAACTGCAAATGGATTTTTGCCCGCCATGCGGTAATCCACGTACACAGATCATTTCCATAATTTAATAAGGAATGAATACGGAAGATCATTCACCATGCATGCGGTAGTCCACATAGACATGTTATTCCAACAGAATAATAAATAATGGAATAACAGAAGAATTCACCATGCATGCGATGGTCTGCGTAGACAGGTTATTCCAACAGAATAATAAAGAATGGAATAATAAAAGAATTCACCAGGCATGCGATAGACCGCACAGACAGGTTATTCCAACAGAATAATAAAGAATGGAATAACAGAAGAATTCACCAGGCATGCGATAGACCGCATAGACAGGTTATTCCAACATAATAATAAAGAATGGAATAATAGAAGAATTCATCAGGCATGCGATAGACCGCACACACAGGTTATTCCAACAGAATAATAAAGAATGGAATAACAGAAGAATTCATCAGGCATGCGATAGACCGCACACACAGGTTATTTCAACAGAATAATAAAGAATGGAATAACAGAAGAATTCATCAGGCATGTGATAGACCGCACAGACAGGTTATTCTAACAGAATAATAAAGAATGGAATAACAACCCTTACAAGTATTGAAAGAAAATAACTCTCTTCATTAATACGAAAGAAATAATACCCATTACCTTAGAAGAAACTAGATACTGGATTAATGAGGTAGCAGACTTCTCTTCTTCTTTCTCTCTATAATTTCTCTCTATAATAAATACTCTATAGCTTTAGTGAATTGGTGAGAAATGAAGGAAGAATGAACTTCTATTTATAGAAAAATATAGTTTTAATAATTGCACATTTTGGGGCTCGAAATATTACAGTATAATACCTTCCTCTTTTTCTTTATTTTTAATTTAGTCCTGCAAGTATTATCAAACTTGCACCACCTCCCCTAATAGTAAATCATGTGAATTAATAGTTCATTCATGTGACTCAATAGTATAATCATGTGAAAAACTAATTATAGTATAGTACCTTCAACTATACCTCCATTTTTAATTTAGTCATGCAAGTATTATCAATCTTGCACCAACTCCCCTAATAGTAAATCATGTGAATCAATAGTACACACATGTGAACACATAGTTATAAGCATGTGAATTAATAGCAATTAATTGTTCATTTATCCGGTTAATTATCCGATTGGTCAATATAACCTCCAAACATCAATTATTATCGAAATAAATGTCAATTTCTACTAACACTAATAATTTCTACACAATGGAACTATCAATTTTATCTTTAATCAACACGAACTTATTCATCATTAATATTATAATTCACAATATTTAACAACCAGGTCGTTCCCAGGAAAGAGGGAGCTTTCCGATAAAGATTTCTCCCTATTGACGCACAATTAGATTATCTAACCTCTCCTTGACAGAACTTCTAGACATTATCAATATTGCAAATAATAATATGAATAACTTTATCTTCTCAATTATTGATTTAATAATATAACATATTATACAGATGATACTGTGACAATAATTGAATCAATAATATGAGAGATATGATGCGGCAATTACTGTAGTAATAATTGAGTATAACTGAGTGACTTCTTACGTAAGCATTAATAATTAATACCGTTTGCTACTATACAATCACGCGTATTACTGTACTTTTACTACCGGGTAGTTTAACAGTTTAACGGTAAAACTTTCGCCGTTATTTTTATAAAAAGATAATTCTGTCATTTTCTTACTACGACAATACTTCCGTTGTGGGGTCCACCAATGATTGTGCCGTTGTACGAATATTTCCTGTTAAAACGAATATTTCCCGACCAATCGAATATTATATAACAACTCGCTTACTTTGCAAAATTTATAAATATTACCCACAACTATAATATAATATCAAATTCACACCATAATATTTAAAAAAATATTTCGAGAAATTTAAATTTTTATTCATAAAATTTGGGGTCTCACACCACAGTTCCTACTGGATCGAGGATTTTAAATGGCCCAATTAAATCGAGGGTTGAGATTTACTCCCTTCGTCAATTCTTGCTTCTAGAATAACGCCCTCTTGAACCTTCTTCTTCACATTCATCAGCTCCGGGTGTGTAGCTTGTGCAGCTTTAACTTTATCGATTAAAGTCGATTCTACTCGTATATTTGACATCATCACGTGGGTCCCTAGAGTCTTTAACTCTATCTCTATCATTTGTAAGTCATATGAAATGGATCTTTGTGTTAACGATGTCACACTCGTAGCTGCATACGATCTTCTACTCAACGCGTCAGCTACCACGTTCACTTTTTCCATGATGGTATTGAATGGTATGGTCGTAATCTTCAACAGCTCGAGCCAACATGTTTGGCGCATGATACGTTCGTTTTGGGTGAATAAATATTTAAGGGTTTTAGAAATAGGTTTTGTACTGGGGTCAATACAAAATTCGATTTCACGCTCTGGGGTAGGCCAGGAAATTCTTCGAGAATACGTCAAAAAATTTATTAACTATAGAAATATCATTTAAAAACTGTGACTCTCATCCAAGATTTGGATAACACATGTAATAAAAGTTTCTCCTAACGGAGTTTCAACAGATAAGTCAAAGTCTAATTTCTCCAGAGTTAAATTTAAACGTTGAGAGCAAGTAGGAAAAATAAAAGAATGGGTAGAACCGGTATCAAATAAGGTATAGACTTCGCTAGAGTTTATGATTAACTAACCCGTGATAACTTCGTTCGGGTTACTAGCTTTTTGAGAAGTCACGAAAAACTCTCTTCCTGAAACCACCGACTTTTTTTTGTCTGTATCCGTCTTTAGTGCCACCGTCCCAGCTGGATTTGATTTCGCTACAGGACAAAATCAAGTTATGTGACCTTCTTTTCCACAACTAAAACATACCTTGGAAGGCTGTGAACAGTTTGGACTTATGTGTCCCTCCTCTCTGCATCTGTAGCATTTGACTGGTGGTCGTTCTCATCCCCTAGAATTTGTTGCTGGTGCTGGTGCTGGCGCTGGTGCTGCTGCCGACATCTTCTCATCATCGTTAAATCTTCTCTTCTTGAATTTTCCACTTGAATCATTTCTTCTATTATCTTGGCCATCATTACCACCGAAGTGGTAACCATTTCTGGCATGATAATTTCCTCCACGATGGTTATCATTGTTCCAATGACCGTTGCCACTGGTACGATTATTATCGTGTTATTGCTCGTTATCTTTTGGTTGGGCTGGCTCATTATCGCGCTCCAATAACTAAGCCTTATTCACTACATCTGAATATAAACAAAGTTTATGAGAAATGAGGTATTGACGTATTTCGGGTTTCAAACCTCTTAGAAACATCCGCGCCATACGCTCCTCATAATCTACCAAATGGGATGCAAACCGGAATAACTCTGCAAATTTAGCCTCGTACTGCGATACGGTCATATTATTTTGCTCCAGCATAATGAACTCCTCCTCCTTCATGTGACGAATACTTTCGGAAAAGTACTTGTCGTTGAACAGTTCTTCGAACTTTTCCCAAGATATTTTGAGTGCGGCAGGCTGAGTACGTTTTACTTATTCCCACCAGTAATCTACCTCTCCTTGTAACATGAGGGTGGCAAAGGGAACCTTTTGCTCCTCGGAGCATCCCAAGATATCAAATATCTTGGTGATTTACTTTATCCACGTATCCGCCTTAAGTGGTTTTGGCTCTCCCAAAAACTCCGGTGGTCCCAGCTCCTTGAACTGCTTAGAGGTAACTATCCGAGAGTTGCCATTGTTTCCATCTGCATTTTTGAATAGGAGTCTCTCTCGCCTAATGTTGCATGAATTGCATAAAGTCTCTGAACATTCCATTGTTCATCATCTGATTGGTGTTGTTATTTACCTAAGGATTATTGTCTTCCTGTTGCACATTATCCTGGGTATTGATCGTTGGTAACTCAACGGTCTCATGTGCTTCATTGCTGATCTCAACATTTTCAGATGCCATTTTCAAATACTGCCACAAAATAAGGGCTAATTGACATATCACATATTATCCCTATACTTTGACCGACCAAATAAATACCAAATAAACTTAGGTAGGTCATACTAGCGAAGGAATTCCCCGTCTCTCCCCTCCTAGTTCTTATCTCACATCTCAGCCAAGGATCATATCCCTAAGCTTTGATACCAACTGTGACGCCCCCAAAATAGGTATACATCACCCATTTTGAGTCGCCAAATACATGGTACATAAATCAAATACAAGTTTCTTTTATACAATACGATAACAATATATCTTAGAGTTTTTACACGAATATTGTCTCGTAGACAGTATTCAAACTCAAATGAAGTCATCATTACATTTATTATCACACTAAGTAGTGAGGACTACTAAAATAACCATCTCGGACCGTCACTCCATTCCCCGACTAGTCTCGGCTACGTTCTCATTTCCTGAAGAGAACAATGAAAGTAAAATGTTGAGCTCAACTAGCCCAGTAAGAAATATTGTGACTAAGATAATGCAGAATAAATTATCATTAGCCTTCAACAATGTTAAACTGATAAAATACAATAAACATCAAGTTTAACTTCAGCGGAACAAGCAATCCATTAGAAGAGTCAAGTATAGCATGGTATCTATTATCTTCTATGATTTAAAAAGTTTTTTATTCACTTTATCGCTGAGACTCAGCTTAATAAATAAACCACATCATCGAATCATCCCTGCACTACGTGCCAAGGATATTCATGTAATCATCAATGGTCATGATTATACCGAATAATCCCCGGTCATAATCATACCAACAACTGTCCATCAATGCACTACGGGCCAATGAGGACTTTTACCACTTTATTTGTAACTTTACGGGTCATGATTATACCGAATGATCCCTGGTCATAATCATACCAATCAACAATGACTTTCATCACAATATAAGCATGAGGATGATGACAATGATATAAGCATTAATAAAATGAAATGAAGGATAAATATTAAAGACTTTAAATTTATCCAGAGTTTAAAAATATCTAAATTGTCAACATGATACTGCTTTGTGGAGTAAAATTCAAGAATAATATTCTTGTATCAAAAATAATTTGGACAGAAAAGAAATATATTTTTAGGGTGAATAGTACCCCGTGAATAGTATCATGTGAATAGTACTTTAGGAATAGTACCTCATGAATAGTACCTTGACATGAAAAGTGCCCCAAATACCGGAGTGAATAATATTTGAGTGAATAGTAACTCGTGAATAGTACTCCGGCACGAAAAGTGTCCCAAATACCCGAGTGAATAGTAATCGGGTGAATAGTAACCCATAAATAGTAACTTATGAATAGTAACTCGTGAATAGTATTCCGGTATGAAAAGATCAATAATTATCAAGAAAGCTCAGAATAATATTTCTATGAAAAAATACTAGATGAAGCGCAAATATCAAGGATATTCTACTAATTTCACGGAGTATAGAAGCAATACTTTAACAAAATGAGTGTAGAAGTAGGGATACGAAACGAAATAATATTACTTACATACTACAGAGTATGGAAGAAAATATTATTTCATATAAATATTGAATGAAGATAATATCCATACGAACACGAAAAATAATATCTCTTCTGAATATGAAATAAATAATACCCCTTATCTCAAAAGAAGACTGGATACTAGAATAGTGAAGTAGCAAACTTCTCTTCTTCTTTCTCTCTATACCTTCTCTCTCTATAGCTTCTCTCTCTATAATTGCTCTTGTGAGTCTTAGTGAATTGGTGAGAATGAAAGAAGAATAAGCTTCTATTTATAGGAAAACAAAGTTTCGATAATTGCTATTGGGTAAAATCTAATTACGCACAGTATGCAAGTATACGTGGTCAATATGTAATATAATAGTAAGTAGAGTATCGTTCCCTCAGAGACTTAGCAAGAATTTAACGTCACAATTACCAATTTCCTATTAATCATAATTTTATTAAACTAATCAATTTCCAGTTTGTAACTAACAGTATTAAACTATTAAAATCACCACACAATCTATAAACGCTAAAAATTGAATTTTCAAACAAATAATGGAGAATTAGGCTTTCGACTTCACTTTAAGCATCACTCAAATTATTACACCTTTATTCCAGTTTAACTCACTATCCCAGTTTATTAATCAAAAACACATAAGTAGTACTAACCACCTCTCGATGCACTAGTACCGTATTAACTCAAATCCACAATTAAGATAGAATTAAGTTAAACACCTTAATCAACTAACTTACTATATCTCTATGCGAATTACAATTAAAGAAGGTTGAAATTCAAGTTCTTTATCTGATTACATGCGATGTCAAGTATATCTCTACCCTAACATTCATCAAGATTTTGTTCATTCACATAAATCAAGAACACATGCTATATTAACTAAATCTAAACTCGTATATCCTCTCTCGAATCCATACAAGTCCATAAAGAATTGTTGATCAGGCAATTCATAAATTCAAGTTCAAATTAATATAGATAAACTAGAAAATAGCTTATTAAACTGAAATCAAAGATTATATAACCATCGTTCCAATTAAAGATCCGTCTTAAGCCTAAAAAGTAATTAGTTCATCATAAACGAATTAAAAACTGAATAAATCAAAGACATCATCTTCTCAATTACAGAAATAAACTAAAAGTAGAAGAAATAACGCAGAACACCCTTCACTCTAGTCTCAATCTGCAACCGATATGATTGTTCTTCAAACTCTTCACTCCGTTGCTCGCTATGAAATTCTATAATTAATAGCTGTCAATTACTTTTCATGATCATGATTTTGTTGTTTGTTGAGCACTATATATCCACCACAGAGTTCTGGCCGAAATCCCATGTAAAATAGAGTCCCAAAACTATCTAGGTCTTTCAATCCTCTTTCCAGCAATGTTCGACCCAAACTAGAAGAGCCAGAATTCGGGACCCCCCGCCCCGGCGGGGGTGTACAGGCAAAATAGGCACGCCCCGGCGGGCTACCTTATTGCTAACTGACTTTGGATACTTTCGATACTTGCTCCAATTATGCTCCAAATGCCTCCTTTTCTTATCATTTGCCACACCAACCACCCTACACATGAAATAACAAGAAACAAATAAGAATGAACATGAACGCAAAGAATTAACAATGATTATGCTTAAAATGGACATCGATTCGTGGATATAAAATCCACTTATCAAAATTTTATGCAACATAAGTATCATTAGATCTAATGTAAATTAAGCATGGGAGATTATCTAGAACGATATAACTAATTAACTTACATAATACAATTATTGTTTCCTAATTATTGCTCTAAACTATAATCTAACTAGCATGAATAAAAATATGAAAGATAAAATAAAAAAATCGATTGGGTTGCCTCCCAATTAGCGCTTGATTTTAAGTCGTTCAGCCTGACTACTTCTTATTTATGGAACGTCGGATAATGTAATGGCGATGACATCTGTGTTGGACTCGTCACCCCAATAGTGCTTTAATCGTTGACCGTTGACTTTGAAAGTTTCTAATGGATTCTGACTGTAGAGTTAAACGGCGCCGTGAGAGTAAACTCTTTTGATGGTGAATAGTCCCGACCATCTTGACTTAAGCTTGCCTGGGAACAATCTCAACCGTGAGTTGAACAATAAGACTGATTGCCCCGGCTTAAACATTCTTTGTATGATTTTCTGGTCGTGCCATCTCTTGACCTTTTCCTTGTATAGCTTAGAGTTCTCATAGGCTTGAAGTTGAAATTCGTTGAGCTCGTTTAATTGCAGTAGTCGCTTTTCCCCCACAGCTGCTTGATCGAAATTCCGTTTCAGAATAGCCCAGTAGGCTTTGTGTTGTAACTCGACCGGTAAGTGACAAGCTTTCCCGTATAGTAGTTGATATGGTGACATACCAATCGGTGTTTTATACGCAGTCCAGTAGGCCCATAGTGCATCGTCCAACCTGAGCGACCAATCCTTTCGATTTGGGTTTACCACCTTTTTCAAGATTCTCTTTACCTTCCTGTTCGAAACCTCAACTTGCCCACTTGTTTGGGGATGATACGCCGTCGCTACCTTGTGGTTGACCCCACACTTTGCCAATAGAGCTGTAAACGATTTGTTTCAGAAGTGACTACCTTCATCACTTATAATAGCTCTCGGTGTGCCAAATCTCATAAAAATATTCTTCTGCAAGAATTTGAGGACCACCTTGGCATCGTTAGATGGGAGTGATGCGGCTTCAACCCACTTTGAGACGTAATCCACTGCGAGCAAAATGTACTGATTGTTAAGTGACGAAGGGAATGGCCCCATAAAATCTATGCCCCATTAATCGAAAATATCAACTTCTAGAATTGTTTGTAGTGGCATCTCATTCCTTTTCGTTATGTTGCCCACCCTTTGACATCTATCACATGTTTTAACAAATTGGTGGGAGTCTTTGAACAATGTAGGCCAATAAAACCTGGCTTGAAGCACCTTTGCTGCTGTTCGCTCACTACCATAATGTCCTCCATATGCAAATGAGTGACATTCATACAGTATGTTCTTCACTTCACTATAGGGCACACATCTTCTGATCATTTTGTCGGCGCACTGTTTGAATAAGTAAGGTTCATCCCATATATACCACTTGACGTCATGAAAAAACTTCTTTTTCTGTTGTCATGTAAGATCAGGGGGAAGGATGTAAGACCCCAACTTATTATAAATAAAAGTGAATTTTTCTCTATTTATTATTCTAAATTAATAAGGTATTAATTTGATATAATGCTTTGGATATGGGTGAAATGTGAAAATTTTGCAAAATAAGCAAGTGGTTATAAAATATTTATTTTGTCGGGGAATATTCGTTTGGTCGTGGAATATTCTTTCTGTCGGGGAATATTCGTACGACGGTGCAGCAATTTATGGGTCCCATAACGGAAAACGGTCGGATGAAGAAAATGACAAATTTGAGTTTTTGCAAATAACGGCGTAGTTGTTACCATTAACACTGTTGGAATACCTGGTGGTTAAAATACAGTAATACGCATAGTTGCACAGTAGCACACGGTATTGCACAGTATAGTTGAATTATTGATTCGTACGTAAGAAGGCACTACTCAATAATTGTTACAGTAATTACTATTTAATATTTTATTTTATTACTTCAATAATTGTTGCGTTAATATTTTATATTATTGTTATTTCAATAATTATCACTGCACATTATTTTCCATTATCAGATCAATAATTCATATTATTTGAATAATATTATTAGATAGCATTATTGGCAATGTCAATAAAGTTCTGTCAAGGAGAGGTTTGGTCACCTAATTGCGCGCCAATAAGGAGAAATTCTTATTGAAAAGCCCCCTCTTTCCTGGGAACGGTCTGGTTGTCATAATTGTGATTCTGTAATATTATTTGTGAATAATTAATTATTGATTTATATGATATGGAAATATTTATTTGGATATAAATGGTGGATATATTTATTTTTATGTGGATAAAAATAAAGAAATTAATACTGAGGTGTTTTATCGGTATTTTGTCGGTGCAGAGGTATTAAAAATCATCCATTTATGGATTTCGGATATTTTATGTTTGGAATTTGGAAAAACTCAAAATTACAAAGTTGTAGAGAATTCGATTTCAGGTAGAATGGACATAAAATTCATATTTTTCTGATAACTGGGCTATTTTTTATGAATTCTTGAAGTTTCAGAAAATAAAATAATTTTTATTAAATTTATTGGGGGACCCACTTTTGGTTGGTGGAATACACACATGGGCTGCTGAATTCTTCTAACATGGCTGCCCAAAAAAAAATTTCAAAGCATGCGTAGGAATTGTAATTAATAATAATAATATTTTATTATTTAGTCTCCTTTGGCGTTCTAGCATTTTCCTATAAATAGAGGGCTAAGTTAGAATTGAAAATCACACCAGAAACAAGTTTTCTCTCTTTTTCTCTCTATATTATCGAGCGTATTCTTGTGAGTATACTTTGAGTGTTGCTATACGGTGCAAGTTTCTGTCAGCACTATATCCGAAATTCAGTCAGAAGTACGGTTATTTTGAGGTAAGGGGTGTTATATTCTTCTTAAAATGATATTTTCTTCAATATCATTATACCGAAATGTTGGTATGAACTTTTTATCAAATTTAGAACTTTTTGTGTTGGAGTTACTATTCACGTATACGTTACTATTCACGTATACGACACTATTCACGAATACGGCACTATTCATAAAAAAATAAAATTTTCTTCTTTTTGTCCAAGTTATCTATTATGGTTACTATCTTTGATTGTGTCCATGTTTTGATCTTTATTTTTGAATTCTGCTTCAAAATTGGTTATAATGGAGTATTATTGAACTTGGATAAACTGTAATACGAATCCCTAATATTTGTTCTTTTATCTCACTGGATTCGTTTTCTTTAAGATATTTTTTATCATCCTCAGTCCTAAATGATGATATTACTGAATGTCTTTGGCCTGTAGTGCAAAGATGAATGATTAACTGATGAATATCTTTGGCCCGTAGTGCAAAGATGAACAGGTGTTGAGATGAACATGACCGACTGGTGATACAAATGAATATCTTTGGCCTGTAGTGCAAAGATAAATATTTGATTAAAGATGGTTATTGATTATTGTTACAGGGATAAAATATTGATGATGGACTTTTAAATCTTAGAAGATAGTAGAACTCATTCTCTACTTGACTCTTCTAATGGTTTGCAGTTTTCGCTGCAGTTGTTGTTCTAAAACTTGTTGTCTATTATATTTTATCAGATTTTTTCCTGTTGAAGACTAATGATAATTTGTTGTATATTATCTTAGTCATAATATCTCAGGAGGTGAGAATATAGCAGGATCGAGTCGGGGTATGGAGTAATGGTTCTAGAAAGATGTTTTAGCAGTCCTCACTATTTCTATAAAATAGTGTTTGAATAATTGTAATGAGAACTTATTTGAGTATGGATATTGTCTAGAAGACAGTATTTGTATTTAAACTCACAGTATGTATTGTCGTATTTCACACGACATTTGTATTATTGAAGTTGTAGTTTGCTTTATGTACCATGTATTTGGCGACTCAGAATGGGTGTTGTATACCTATTTTTGGGGCGTCACAGTTGGTATCAGAGCTTAGGGATATGGTCTCTGGCGGAGATCGGGAATAGAACTAGGAGGGGAGAGATGAGTAAATCCTTTGCTAGTGTGTCCTATCTAAGCTTATTTGTTGGTCAGTCATAATATAGGGATATTATGTGATATGTTAATTTATTTAATTAACCCTTATTTTATGGCAGTATTTAAGAATGGCTGCTAAGAATGTGAGACCCCGAATTTTATGAAATAAAAGTATTCAATTTTTCTATTTTAGTAAATGGTTAAATTGATAAAAGGTTAAAGTTAAGGGTGATATGTAAATTTTTTTAAAGTAGACAAGTTGTCATAAAATACCCGGTTACTATTCACCCAAATTACTATTCACTCTAGTATTATTCACTCGAGTATTTGGGATATTTTTTGTGTCAGAGTTACTATTCACGAGTTACTATTCACGAGTTACTATTCACCCAAATTACTATTCACTCTAGTATTGTTCACTCGAGTATTTGGGATACTTTTTGTGTCGGAGTACTATTTATAAGTTACTATTCACGAGTTACTATTCACGAGTTACTATTCACCTGAACAATATATTTATTTTCGGTCCAAATCATTTTTGGGTACAATATTATTCCACGAAGAGATGTACTAATTTTTCAGACCGTTGATTGAAATTATAATAGTAAAAGTTTTTTTTATATAAAACAGAATACTTTATTAAAGTTATTCTATAAATAGAATATATTATATTTTATTATGCATAGTGTTGCATAGTGTTTTGCGTAGTAAAATCTTTTTATATAAAATAAAATACTTTTATAAAGTTATTTGTTTTATTAGGTAATAATTAGAATATATTATATTTTATTTAAAAGATTTTACTTTAAATATGGACCGTCCGATTAAAGTAAATCAATCTGAACCGTTCATGGGTTGGTTACTATTCATTCCATTCTTCTATAAATAGAAGCTCATTCCTTCATTATATCTTACGAATTCACTGAAACTCTAGAGAGAGAAACTATAGAGAGAATTCTTCTTCTATAATCTTAAGCGTATTTCTTTAGAGTTTAAGAAAACTTTGAGAGTAGTGCAAGTTTTCTTGGAGTATATCCTCGCCCTAATAGTCGAAATACTCTTATTTGAAAGGTAAAGGGATATTATTATAGTAAGGGATATTATTTATTGTACTCGTAAGGGATATTATTTGTTGTACCCGTAAGAGATATTATTTCTTTTGTATTCATGAAGAGAACTTTTGTTATTCCATCTTTATTATTCTGTTAGAATAACCTGTATACGAGGGCTACCCTATACTTGGTGAAATTCTTCTGTATACCATTCTTTATTATTTTGTTGGAATAACTTGTATACGAGGGCTACCCTATACTTGGTGAAATTCTTCTGTTATTCCATTCCATATTATTATGTTGGAATAACCTGTAAATGCAAAGTACTGCATACGTGGTGAAATTCTTCTATTATTCCATTCTTTACTATTCTGTCGGAATATCCTGTCTGTGCGTTTTACGCCGGACCTGGTTCCATTATTTATTATTTCGCATTTAATATTCTGTCAGAATATTTTGTCTGTGCTTTACGCCGGACCTGGTTCCATTATTTATTATTCCGCATTTAATATTCCGTCGGAATATCTTGTCGGTGTGAATTTCGCCTGACTTGGTTCCGTTATTTTTTATTCTGTTGGAATAACTTGTCTGTGCGGATTACACACGCATGGTGAAATTCTTCTGTTATTCCATTCTTTATTATTATTTGGAATAACCTGTAAATGCAAAGTACTGCATACATGGTGAAAATTTTCTATTATTCCATTATTTATTATTCTGTCGGAATATCATGTCTGTGCGTTTATGCCGGACCTGGTTCCATTCTTTATTATTCTGTCGGAATATCCTGTCTGTGCGTTTTACGCCGGACCTGGTTTCATTCTTTATTATTCTGTCGTAATATCCTATCTGTGCGTTTTACGCCGGACCTAGTTACGTTATTTATTATTCTGTTGGGATAACCTACCTGTGCGGTCTATCGCATGCATGGTGATTTCTTTTATTATTCCATTCTTTATTATTATGTTGGAATAACCTGTCTATGCGAAGTACTGCATACATGGTGAAATTCTTTTATTATTCAATTCTTTATTATACTGTTGGTTATTGGTTTTACAGTTGTATGTCTTTGGCCTGTAGTGCAAAGATGATATGTTGTTGAATATCTTTAGCATGTAGTGCAAAGATGATCTGTTGTTTGATAGCTTTGACCCGTTGTGCGAAGATGTACATGTGTATGACATGATCATGACCACTAGTGATACTAACGAATATCCTTGGCCGTAGTGTATGGATAATTCAATGATGTGATTGGCAGGATCATGACTATTAGTTAACAGTTGAATGTCTTTGGCCGTAGTGCACTGACAGGCAATTGATTGGTATGATCATGACCATTATTTTTAATAGTTGAATATCTTAGGCCCGTAGTGCAAAGATAGACAACTGATTGGTATGATCATTGTTATTACATTTGAATATCTTCAGCCTTTAGGTTAAGGATATTGAGTAAACGTTCTATTAAGCCTTTGTGGCAAGAAGGAACTGTTAATTCACATTATTATAAATATGAATTGTGAATTTAACTAACATCTTTGGTGGATCAGGTGAAGACAAGTGTTGAAAGTTCTATTTGTCTTAAGTATAACAAAGAACTGTTAATGAGTATTACAGGAATAAAATATCAGCGATGGACTTTTAATTTAGAGGAGATAGTAGACATTATGTTCTACTTGACTCTTCTAATGGATTGTTAATTCCGCTGCAATTATAGTTGAAAAGTTTTATTATCTACCATATGTTCTAAATCTCTGATTTATTATTGACAAAAGCTATTGATAATTTAATTATCTTTAATTATGATATTCTTTACTGGGCTAGTTGTGCTCACCCTTTCTTTCATTGTTCTCTTCAGGAAATGAAAACGTAACTGGAGCTAGTCGGGGAACAGAGTGATAGTCCTATATGGTACATTAGTAGTCCTCACTATTCTGTGAAATAGTGTAATAATAATTGTAATGAGGACTACTTTTGAGTATGGATACTCTCTAGAAGACAATATTTGTATTCAAATTCACAGTTTATGTTTTGTTGTATTGTACACGACAGTTGTATTATTAAGTTGTATTTGAATTCTGTACCATGTATCTGGTGACCCAAGATGGGTGATGTATACCTATTTTGGGGGCGTCACAAAGAACGTTAACAATGGAGTGTATGAGACTGTGGAACAACCTTTAGTCACAAACCAGGAGAACGTACAACAGGAAGACAATATTCCTCCTGTAAACAACACTACCGAGCAAACGATGAATGATGGAATGTTTAGGAGTTTTTTGCAGTTCATGCAAAACCAGACGAGGGAGACTCGTGCACAAAATACGGGTGAAAATGCTAGCAATACGCGGCTTGTCACAGCCAAACAGTTCAAAGAATTGGGACCACTGGAATTTAAGAGAAAGCCGGATCTGATCATGGCAGAAATGTGGGTCAAGAAAATTACCAAGATATTCGATGTCTTGGGATGCACGGAGGAACAGAAGGTTCCATTCGCCACCTTTATGTTCCGCGGTGAGGCAGACTACTGGTGGGAGTTTGTGAAGCGTACCCAGCCAGCCACACTCAGCATGTCTTGGGAAACATTTTAGAAACTATTCAATGACAAGTACTTTCCTGAAAGTATTCATCATATGAAGGAGGTGGAGTTTATCAGACTGGAACAAAACAACATGACGGTGTCCCAGTACGAGGCGAAGTTCGCTGAGTTATCCAGGTTTACACCTCATTTGGTAGAGAATGAGGAACGAATGACAAGGATGTTTCTGAGAGGTCTAAAATCTGAGATTCGTCAATATCTTATCTCTCATAAATTTTTTCTGTATTCAGATGTTCTCAACAGGGCTCAATTATTAGAGCGAGATAGTGAGTATGTTCAACCGAGGGACCACAACCAGGGTCATACCGGTGACAGCAGTCATCAGAGCGATGATAACCAACGAGGAGGAAAAAATACGAACAAAGGTGGTAACCACTCGGGTGGTCATCGTGGCCATGATAATAGGAGAGGTGAGTCAAGTGGAAATTTCAGAAAGAGGAGATTCAACAATGACGGGAAGACATCAGCAACAGCACCAACACCAACACCAACAACAAATTCTAGGGGAGGAGAACGACCGCCAGTTAGATGTTACAAATGCGAGAAAGAGGGACATATCAGCCCAAACTGTCCACAACAATCCAAGGTATGTTACAACTGTGGAAAGGAAGGCCACATAGCTCGAGATTGTTCTGTAGCAAAACCAAATTCAACGGGGATGGTGACTCCAAGGGCTGTCTCGGATAAGTCGAAATCAGCGGTTCATGGAAGAGCGTTTGTCATGACTGTCCAAAACGTGAGGAACCCGAACGAGGTGATCACGGGTAAGCTAATCTTGAACTCTTACGAAGTTTATACCTTACTAGATACCGGTTCTACCCATTCTTTTATCTCTCCTGCTTGTGCTCAACATTTAAACTTGACTCCGGAGAAATTGGACCTTGACTTATCTGTTGAAACTCCGTTGGGTGAAACCTTCGTTACATCTACAGTTTATAAATCTTGCATGATCCAAGTTGGCACTATCACATTACCTGTTGATATTATCTCTTTAAAGATACTTGCTTTTGATGTGATTTTAGGAATTGATTGGTTAACCACTCATCATGCTAAAATTGATTGTTTTCGTAAGGTTGTTAGTTTTCATATTCCTAACCAACCTATCATACGAATTCAAACTACTAAACCACTAAAATTAGTCACTGTCATATCAAGCCACAAAGCTATTCGCTTATTAAAAAACGGATGTCAAGCTTTCTTAGCCCATGTTATGGATTTGAACAAAGACAAGTCAGATTTGAATAATATTTCTGTTGTTAGAGAATTTCCCGATGTATTTCCTGATGAACTTCCTGGTCTACCCCCAGAACGTGATGTTGAATTCTTTATTGACCTTGAACCGGGTACAAAACCCATTTCTAAAACCCCATATCGAATGGCTCCTATTAAACTTTAAGAGTTAAAAGTTCAACTACAGGAGTTATTAGACATCGGTTTCATTCGTCCTAGTACATCTCCTTGGGGTGCTCCTATTTTATTCGTAAAGAAGAAAGACGGGAGTATGCGACTTTGTATTAACTACCGAGAATTAAACCATGTCACCATCAAGAATAGGTATATGTTACCTCGCATTGATGACCTGTTCGACCAGTTGCAAGGAGCACAATTCTTTTCAAAGATCGACCTTCGTTCTGGATATCATCAGTTGAAGATTAAAACTGAGGATATTCCAAAGACTGCCTTCAGAACTCGGTACGGGCATTATGAATTCTTAGTCATGTCTTTTGGATTGACTAATGCTCCAGCTGCTTTCATGGATATGATGAACCGTGTATTCAAAAAATATTTGGATCAATTCGTTGTTGTCTTTATTGATGACATCCTCATCTATTCCAAAAGTCGTGAAGATTATGAGCACCATTTGAAGCTGATACTTGAAAGGCCTCGTGAAAACAAACTTTATGCCAAGATGAAGAAATGCGAGTTCTGGCTTGAGAAAGTAGCATTCCTTGGGCACGTGGTGTCAAAACATGGAGTATCTATTGACCCGACGAAGATTGAAGCAATATAAAGTTGGGAGTAACCAAAATCGGTGACCGAAGTATGCAGCTTTCTGGGCTTAGCTAGTTATTATCGGAGATTTGTGGAAGGATTTTCTCGAATCGCTACTCCGTTAACTCAGTTGACTCGGAAAGATACAAAATTCGTATGGAGCGAGGAATGCGAGAAGAGTTTTCAAGAGCTCAAAAGGAGACTCATTTCGGCACCTGTTCTGGCAATACCATCTGGTACGGATGGATTTGTTATATACAACGATGCTTCAGGCAAAAGGTTAGGATGTGTTCTCATGCAACATGGAAAAGTCATAGCCTATGCCTCACGACAACTCAAAGAATATGAGAGGAATTATCCTACTCATGATCTGGAGTTGGCAGCAGTCGTATTCGCGTTAAAAATTTGGAGACACTACTTGTATGGGGGAGAAAGTGGAGATTTATACGGACCATAAAAGCCTCAAATATTTCTTCACCCAAAAAGAACTCAACATGCGACAATGACGTTGGCTTGAACTATTGAAAGATTACAATCACACTATTCAATATCATCCTGGAAAAGCGAACGTAGTAGCTGACGCATTGAGTAGAAGATCATATGCGAGTACGAGTGCGATATTATCAATGCAAAGGCCCATTCTATATGACTTGCAAAGGATGGAGGTAGAATTAAAGACTCTAGGGACCCACATAATGATGGCGAATATACGAGTAGAACCGACTTTAATCGATAAAGTTAAAGCTGCTCAAGCTACGGACCTGGGGCTGATTCGTATGAAGAAGAAAGTGCAAGAAGGAGCTATTCCAGAAGCGAGAATCGATGAAGAAGGAATACTTAGATTCAACTCCAGACTTTTTGTTCCTAACGATTCTAACTTGAAGCATAGAATCATGATGGAGGCACACAACACCCCGTTTGCAATTCATCCTGGGAGTACCAAAATGTATCATGATATTTGACATACATTTTGGTGGAACAATATGAAGAGAGAAATCGCAAAGTTTATCTCGAGGTGCTTAACTTGTCAACGTGTAAAGGCGGAGCATCAAGTGCCAAAAGGTCCATTGCAACTACTTGAGATTCTGGAATGGAAGTGGGAACGCACTACTATGGATTTCGTTACAGGTCTTCCCAAAGTATCTTAAGACATAGATGCGATTTGGGTTATTGTTGATAGATTAATCAAGTCTGCCCATTTCTTGCCTATACGTAAGACTTATTCCCTTGAACGTCTTGCTCGTATGTACGTGAATGAGATTGTGAGATTGCATGGCATGCCAGTATCCATAGTTTTGGATCGTGACCCAAGATTCACTTCACGATTTTGGGTTAGCTTGCAGAAAGTTATGGGCACGGATTTACGATTTAGTTCAGCATACCATCCTCAAACGGACGGACAATTAGAGAGGACTATTCAAACTCTTGAAGATCTATTAAGACTCTTTGTCCTAGATTTCAAAGGGAGTTGGGATAAGTACCTACCATTGGTGGAATTCTCCTACAACAACAGTTATCAAGCAAGTATAGGCATGGCTCCATTCGAGGCGTTGTATGGAAGAAAATGTCGCTCTCCAGTATGTTGGGACGAGGTGGGAGAAGCAACGTTGTTGGGACCAGAATTAGTACGCATGACTACAGAAAAGATCCAAATGATTCGACAAAGTATTCAAACCTCATAAGATCGACAAAAGAGTTATGCTGATCTTCGTAGAAAGGACGTGGAGTTTAATATTGGAGATTATGTACTGTTATGTGTTGCTCTATGGAAAGGAGTTACAAGATTTGGAATGAGAGAAAAGCTCAATCCAAGATTTGTTGGTCTATTTGAGATTCTTGACCGAATAAGAAATGTGGCCTATAGACTCGCATTACCTCCAAGTATATCTCGTGTTCATAATGTTTTTCACATATCCATGCTTTGTAAATATGTGAAAGACCCGAACCATATTATTGCGTTAGAACCAGACGAGATAGCCGAAGATTTAACGTACGAAGAGGTACCTGTTAAGATCTTGGATAGGAAAGAGCATGTCCTACGCACCAAGGTTATACCACAAGTTAAGATTTTGTGGAGGAACCATGCTATTAAAGAAATGACCTGGGAGTTGGAATCGGAAATGAAAGCAAGGTACCCTCACTTGTTCGAAACACCAGGTAAGTACGTCAATTTCAAGGACGAAATTTTATAAGGAGGGGAGGTTGTAAGACCCCAACTTATTATAAATAAAAGTGAATTTTTCTCTATTCATTATTCTAAATTAATAAGGTATTAATTTGATATAATACTTTGGATATGGGTGAAATGTAAAAATTTTTCAAAATAAGCAAGTGGTTATAAAATATTTATTTTGTCGGGGAATATTCGTTTGGTCGTGGAATATTCTTTCTGTCGGGGAATATTCGTACGACGGCGCAGCAATTTGTGGGCCCCAAAACGGATAACGGTCGGATGAAGAAAATGACAAATTTGAGTTTTTGCAAATAACGGCGTAGTTGTTACCGTTAATACTGTTAGAATACCTGGTGGTTAAAATACAGTAATACGCGTAGTTGCACAGTAGCACACGGTATTGCACAGTATAGTTGAATTATTGATTCGTACGTAAGAAGACACTACTCAATAATTGTTACAGTAATTACTGTTCAATATTTTATTTTATGGCTTCCATAATTGCTGCGTTGATATTTTATATTATTATTGTTTCAATAATTATCATTGCACAGTATTTTCCATTATCAGATCAATAATTCATATTATTTGAATAATATTATTAGATAGCATTATTGGTAATGTCTAGAAAATTCTGTCAATGAGAGGTTTGGTTACCTAATTGCGCGCCAGTAAGGAAAAATTCTTATTGGAAAGCCCCCTCTTTCCTGGGAACGGCCTAGTTGTCATAATTGTGATTCTGGATATATTATTTGTGAATAATTAATTATTGATTTATATGATATGAAAATATTTATTTGGATATAAATGGTGGATATATTTATTTTTATGTGGATAAAAATGAAGGAATTAATGCTGAGGTGTTTTATCAGTATTTTGTCGGTGCAGAGGTATTAAAAATCATCCGCTTCTAGATTTCGAATATTTTATGTTTGGAATTTCGAAAAACTCAAAGCTACAAAGTTGTAGAGAATTCGATTTCAGGCAGAATGGACATAAAATTCGTATTTTTCTGATAATCGGGCTATTTTCTATGAAATATTGAAGTTTCGGAAAATAAAATAATTTTTATTAAATTTATGGGGGGACCCACTTTTGGTTGGTGGAATACACACATGGGCTGCTGAATTCTTCTAACATGGCTGCCCAAAAAAAAATTTCAAAGCATGCGTAGGAATTGTAATTAATAATAATATTATTTTATTATTTAGTCTCCTTTGGCGTTCTAGCATTTTCCTATAAATAGAGGGTTAAGTTAGAATTAAAAATCACATCAGAAACAAGTTTTCTCTCTTTTTCTCTCTATATTATCGAGCGTATTCTTGTGAGTATACTTTGAGTGTTGCTATACGGTGCAAGTTTCTGTCAGCACTATATCCGAAATTCAGTCAGAAGTACGGTTATTTTGAGGTAAGAGGTGTTATATTCTTCTTAAAATGATATTTTCTTCAATATCATTATACCGAAATGTTGGTATAAACTTTTTATCAAATTTGAAACTTTTTGTGTCAGGGTTACTATTCACGTATATGGCACTATTCACGTATACGGCACTATTCACGAATATGACACTATTCACCGAAAAATGAAATCTTCTTTTTTTTGTCCAAGTTGCCTTTTATGGTTACTATCTTTGATTGTGTCCATGTTTTGATCTTTATTTTTGAATTCTGCTTCAAAATTAGTTATTATGGAGTATTATTGAACTTGGATAAACTGTAGTACGAATCCCTAATATTTGTTCTTTTATCTCACTGGATTCGTTTTCTTTAAGATATTTTTCATCATCCTCAGTCCTAAATGATGATATTACTGAATATCTTTGGCTTGTCGTGCAAAGACGAATGATTAACTGATGAATATCTTTGGCCCGTAGTGCAAAGATGAACAGGTGTTGAGATGAACATGACCGACTGGTGATACAAATGAATATCTTTGGCCTGTAGTGTAAAGATAAATATTTGATTAAAGATGGTTATTGGTTGTTGTTACAGGGATAAAATATTGATGATGGACTTTTAAATCTTAGAAGATAGTAGAACTCATTCTCTACTTGACTCTTCTAATGGTTTGCTGTTTTCGCTGCAGTTGTTGATCTAAAACTTGTTGTCTATTATATTTTATCAGATTTTTCCCTGATGAAGACTAATGATAATTTGTTGTATATTATCTTAGTCATAATATTCTTTACTGGGCTAGTTGAGCTCACCCCTTTTCCTTTTTGTTCTATTTTTCTTCTCAGGAGGTGAGAACATAGCAGGATCGAGTCGGGGTATGGAGTAATAGTTCTAGAAAGATGTTTTAGCAGTCCTCACTATTTCTATAAAATAGTGTTTGAATAATTGTAATGAGGACTTATTTGAGTGTGGATATTGTCTAAAAGACAATATTTGTATTTAAACTCACAGTATGTATTGTCGTATTTCACACGACATTTGTATTATTGATGTTGTAGTTTTCTTTATGTACCATGTATTTGGCGACTCAGAATGGGTGTTGAATACCTATTTTGGGGGCGTCACAAAGGATGTTGCTCACTAGATAATTCGCGAAGTCCGCATACCATGGAAATTCTGTATTAATCCCAAACAGTTGCTCATCCCGGAATGACTCATTGATTACACACTTGTCCTCTTCCTTTTTTTTTGATTTTCCAGCCTAGACAAATGATCGATGACTTGGTTCTCCGTCCCCTTCTATCCTTTATTTCTAAATCAAACTCTTGTAAAAGGAGAATCCATCTAATCAGGCGTGGCTTAGCATACTTTTTTGAAATTGAGTATCGAATGGCCGAGTGATCTGTATACACTACCACCTTTGTCCTGATCAAGTATGCTCGGAATTTATCAAATGCATACACCACTGTAAGTAGTTCTTTTTCTATGATTGTGTAATTCATTTGAGTCTCCGTGAGTGTTTTACTTGCATAATATATGGCGTGAAATACCTTCTCTCGGCGTTGACCCAAAACAGCCCCAACCGTATAGTCGTTTGCATCACACATTAACTCAAAGGGCATGGTCCAATCTGGCGCGACGATAACGGAAGCTGTGTTTAATTTCTTCTTCAGCAACTCGAATGCCAATTTACACTCTTCATCAAATTTGAAAAGTGAATCCTTCTCTAAAAGACTGCATAAAGGTTTTGTAATTTTAGAGAAGTCCTTTATGAATCTCCTGTAGAACCCAACATGTCCCAGAAAACTTCGAATTCTCTTAACTGAACTTGATGGAGGAAGTTTTTCAATTGTTTCCAGCTTCGCCTTATCAACCTTTAATCCTTGAATCGAGACCTTGTGACCCAAAATTATGCCCTCCTCAACCATGAAGTGGCATTTTTCCCAGTTAAGTACAAGGTTCGTGTCTTTGTATCTTTATAACACCATCACCAGATTCCCTAGGCAAACATCAAAATCATCCCCATAGACAGAAAAGTCGTCCATGAAGACTTCCACGTTTTTCTCCACCATGTCTGAGAAAATTGCCATTATACACCGTTGGAAGGTAGCAGGTGCATTACATAAGCCGAACGACATTCTCCTGAATGCAAATGTGCCGTATGGACACGTGAACGTAGTCTTCTCTTGATCTTCAGGGGCAATGACGACCTGATTGTATCCCGAATATCCATCCAATAAGCAGTAGTACTCGTGTCCCGCTAATCTGTCCAACATTTGATCGATAAAGGGAAAAGGAAAGTGATCTTTACGGGTCGCCTTATTCAACTTTCTGTAGTCCATGCAAACCCTCCAACATGTCACTGTCCTTGTCGAAATTAGCTCGTTGTCCTTATTCTGTACCACGATCATTCCTCCCTTTTTCGGCACACACTGAACCGGACTAACCCACTTACTGTCGAAAATTGCGTAGATGATACCGACATCCAACAATTTCAGAATTTCTTTCTTTACAACTTCCTTCATAATTGGGTTGAGTCGTCGTTGTTGCTCCACCGTCGATTTTGCATCATCTTCCATCAGAATTTTGTGCATGCAAAAGGATGGGCTGATTCCCTTGATATCCGCAATTGTCCATCCTATCGCCGATTTATGGTCCCTAAGCACTCTCAGCAACTTTTTCTCCTGTAAATCGTTAAGTGCAACCGAAATAATAACAGGTAAAGAATTTGAATTGCCTAAATACGCATACCTGAAGTGTTTATGGAGTGGCTTAAGTTCAAGAGTCGGTGGCTCTTCCAATGACAGTTTCAATTTGATTGTTAATTTTTCCTCTGTGTGCAATGGTTCAAATAGTGCTCTGAATCTACTAACTCGTGGCAATGAATCTAACATCTGCAAGTAATCCACAAATTCCGGATCATCGAACTCTTCATCCCCCAATAATGTTGTTTCCAATGGATCGTTAACCAAACTCTTGCCCATGTCTTCACTGATTATCTGCTCAATAACATCCATCCTGAAACATTCTTCTTCATCCGTAGGGAATTTCATGGCCTTGAACATGTTAAATTTAATTTCTTGATCTTGGACTCTCATAGTAAGTTCGCCTTTTTGTACGTCGATGAGTGTCCTACCCGTCACCAAGAAAGGCCTCCCTAGGATAATTGGGATGTTCTTGTCTTCCCCAAAATCTAGAATGATGAAATCCGCGGGGAATATAAACTTGTCAACCTTGACCAATATGTCCTCTACAATACCTGACTGACCTATCTGCCAACTGTAATGAGATGTTCGTAGGCTTTGGAGCGGGCAAATGCAGTTCTGTATAAACTGATAACGGCATAAGGTTCACACTTGCCCCTAAATCACACAAACATTTGTTGAACGCCATATTCCCAATCGTGGACGGAATAGTGAAACTCCCTAGATCTTTTAACTTTGGTGGCAACTTTCACTGTAACACTGCACTACACTCCTCTGTTAATGCCACTGTCTCAAAATCTTCCAATTTCTTCTTCCTGGATAGAATCCCTTTCATGAATTTCGCATAACTCGGCATCTGTTCTAGGGCTTCTGCAAACGAGATGTTAATATGAAGTTTCTTAAAAACTTCCAAAAATTTCACGAACTGCTTATCTAATTTCTGTTTTTGGACTCTCTGCTGAAATGGCGGTGGAGGATACGCAACTGGCTTTTCATCTGACTTTATTTTCTCAATTTGCTTATCCTCACCCTGATTTTCTTCAACCACTTTGCTGTCATCAATTTTGTCATCCGATATAGCTGAATTTTTTGCACCTTTCCCATCTAGATGTTTTCCACTTCTCAACGTGATTACCTGACATTGTTCGTGGTTTCCCTTCAAATTTCTCTCGGTGTCACTCGGTAGAGTTCCTTGTGGTCTGTTGTTCAATGCTAAGGCGATTTGTCCCATCTGATTTTCCAAATTCTTGATGGCCATTGCTTGGTTTTTCATCGCTGCCTCATTGCTTGTTATGTACTTTGACAACAACTCCTCTAAATCTGATTTTCTTTCTTGATGTTGAGCCGGTTGTTGATGATTCTGAAAACCTGGGGGATATGATGGTCGTGGAGCTTGATGTTGCTGATTATTATGCCACGAGAAATTTGGGTGATTCCTATTCCCCTGGTTATAATTATTCTGGTACATATTCTGTGGAATCATGTTGTAGCTACCCACGAATTGCACAGACGTTGGGTTGATTGCGCATTGATCTGTAGGATGCTCACCCACGCATAATTCACAAACGACCGCAACCTACTGTACCTGTGCCCCTGCCATAGCATCCAACTTCTTGGAAAGTGCTAAAATTTGCGCTTGTATTGCCGTCACACCATCTACTTCTAACACTCCAGCTGCCTTTGCATGTGTCATTCTTGTCGTGGGCCACTGGTAGTTGTTAGCTGCCATTGTCTCAATCAAATTTTAGGCCTCTTCATAACTCTTAGCCATGAACGCTCCACCCGACGCTGCATCAATACTGGTCCTGAGATTACCATATAGTTCGTTATAGAAAGTATTCATTTGCAACCACTTAGGCAATCCATGATGCGGGCACTTTCTGAGTAATTCCTTATATCTCTCCCATGCCTCGTACAGTGATTCCCTATGTTGTTGTTCAAACATCATTATCTCATTCCTCATTTTTGCAGTTTTCGTTGGTGGGAAAAATTTTGCAAGAAACTTCTACGCGAGGTCTTCCCAAGTAGTTATCGATCCCAGTGATAGAGAATGTAACCAACTCTTCGCCTTATCCCGTAAGGTGAATGGGAATAAACGAAGTCTCACCGCATCGTCCGACACCCCATTATACCTGAAGGTGTCACAAATTTCCAGAAAGCTGACTAGATGTTCGTTCGGACCATCATTTGCCAATCCCCCAAACTGAACTGAATTTTGGATCATTTGAATCGTCCCAGGCTTGATTTCGAATGTATTCACAGCTATCGCAGGCCTGGTGATACTTGACTGCAGCTCAGTCACCTTGGGTGTAGCAAAATCCCTCAACGCTTTCTGATCTTCAGCTGCCATTACCTCTTCTTTTTCAGAGTTTTCGAATTCTTCTCTTGTTTCCTTGATCCACTTACTTAACCTCTGAAATCATCTCTCAGTGTCGTCCTCAAAAGGAAGCAAGTCTGGATTTTTGGAACGCGTTTGCATAAACCACTTCAAAAACCTGAAATAAGACGAACAAAACAATAAATAATAAAAATGTTTAAGTAAAACTGGACTAATTAAACTGATATCGTAAAATGCTAAAATCTATACTAAAGTCCCCGGCAACGGCGCCAAAAATTTGTTGGGTAAAATCTAATTAAACGTGGTCAACAAGTAATATAATAGTAAGTAGAGTATTGTTCCCTCAGAGACTTAGCAAGAATTTAACTTCACAATTACCAATTTCTATTAATCCTAATTTTATTAAACTAATCAATTTCCAGTTTGTAACTAACAGTATTAAACTATTAAAATCACCACACAATCTATAAACGCTAAAAACTGAATTTTCAAACAAATAATGGAGAATTAGGCTTTTGACTTCACTTTAAGCATCACTCAGATTATTACACCTTTATTCCAGTTTAACTCACTATCCCAGTTTATTAATCAAAAACACATAAGTAGTACTAACCACCTCTCGATGCACTAGTACCGTATTAACTCAAATCCATAATCAAGATAGAATTAAGTTAAACACCTTAATCAACTAACTCACTATATCTCTATGTGAATTACAATTAAAGAAAGTTGAAATTCAAGTTCTTTATCTGATTACATGAGATGTCAAGCATATCTCTACCCTAACATTCATCAAGATTTTGTTCATTCACATAAATCAAGAACACATGCTATATTAACTAAATCTAAACTCGTATATCCTCTCTCGAATCCATACAAGTCCACAAAGAATTGTTGATCAGGCAATTCATAAATTTAATTTCAAATTAATATAGATAAACTGGAAAATAACTTATTAAACTGAAATCAAAGATTACATAACCATCGTTCCAATTAAAGATCCGTCTTAAGCCTAAAAAGTAATTAGTTCATCATAAACGAATTAAAAACTGAATAAATCAAAGACATCATCTTCTCAATTACAGAAATAAACTAAAGTAGAAGAAATAACGCAGAACACCCTTCACTCTAGTTTCAATCTGCAACCGATATGATTGTTCTTCAAACTCTTCACTCCGTTGCTCGCTATGAAATTCTGTAATTAATAGCTGTCAATTGCTTTTCATGATCATGATTTTGTTGTTTTTTGAGCACTATATATCCACCACAGAGTTCTGGGCGAAATGCCATGTAAAATAGAGTCCCAAAACTATCCAAGTCATTCAATCCTCTTTCCATCAGTGTTTGGCCCAAACTAGAAGAGCAAGAATTCGGGACCCCCCGCCCCGGCGGGGGTGTACAGGCAAAATAGGCCCACCCCGGCGGGGTACCTTACTGCTAACTGACTTTGGATAATTTCTATACTTGGTCCAATTATGCTCCAAATGCCTCCTTTTCTTATCATTTTCCACACCAATCACCCTACACACAAAATAACAAGAAACAAATAAGAATGAACATGAACGCAAAGAATTAACAACAATTATGCTTAAAATGGACATCGGTTCGTGGATATAAAATCCACTTATCAATTGCACGTTTTGGGCCTCAAAATATTACAGTATAATACCTTCATCTTTTCCTTCATTTTTAATTTAGTCCTGCAAGTATTATCAAACTTGCACCACCTCCCCTAATAGTACATCATGTGAATCAATAGTACAATCATGTAAATCAATAGTTCTATACATGTGAAAAAAATAATTACAGTATAGTACCTTCATCTATACCTTCATTTTTAATTTAGTCATGCAAGTATTATCAATCTTGCACCACCTCCCCTAATAGTACATGCATGTGAATCAATAGTACACATATGTGAACAAATAGTTATAAGCATGTGAATTAATAGTAATTAATTGCTCATTTATCCGATTAATTACCCGATTGGTCAATATAACCTCCAGACATCCATTATTATCGAAATAAATGTCGATTCCCATAAACACTAATAATCCCAACACAATGGAACTATCAATTTCATCTTTAATCAACACAAACTTATTCATCATTAATATTATAACTCACAATATTTAATAACCAGATCATTCCCAGGAAAGAGGGGGCTTTCCGATAAGGATTTCTCCCTATTGGCTTGCAATTAGGTGACCAAACATCTCCTCGACAGAACTTTCTAGACATCGTCAATATTGCAAATAATAATATAAATAACTTTGTCGTCTCAATTATTGATTTAATAATATAAAATATTGATACTGTGACAATAATTGAATCAATAATATGAGAGATATTATGCAACAGTTACTGTAGCAATAATTGAGTATAACTGAGTGACTTCTTACGTAAGCATCAATAATCAATACCGTGTGCTACTATGCAACCACGCGTATTACTGTACTTTTACTACCGAGTAGTTCAACAGTTTTAACGGTAAAATTTTCGTCGTTATTTTTATAAAAAGATATTTCTGTCGTTTTTTAACTACGACAATACTTCCGTTGTGGGGTTCACTAATGATTGTGTCATCGTACGAATATTCCCTGCTAAAACGAATATTCCCCGACCAATCGAATATTTTATAACAACTTGCTTACTTTGAAAAATTTATAAATATTATTCACTACTATAATTCAAAAATATATTTCGAGAAAAATTAATCTTTATTCATAAAAGTTGGGGTCTTACACTGTTCCATATGCATCTTTTTTCAATGAATGGTTCACATAATCTTCTGGCTCTTCCCTTTGAGAATATATTGCACAAACAACATGTCTGCAAGGAATTCCATCAAGGTCCCAAGCTATGCAGGCACAACTTTTTTCCCTCAAGTTAACTATCCTACCTTCAAGTCCACTTTCTCTCTTAACTTCATATTCATCAACACCATCCCAATAAGGTTCGTACATGAAACTATCAGCCTTTGCCTTCTCTAATTTATCTCTTATCCTAGGAGGAAGGATGTCTTCACTTCTCAGCATCATGGTCTTATTCTTCACCAACCTTTCCATAACATGTTCCCTTATGTCCTCAAGCATATCTATGATGGACTTTTGATTTGCTTGAACAATCCATCCATTAAATGTTTATGACAGTTTATTTGTAGTTATATCGCACTTGCACATATCTGAGAAGAATGCCTAGCACCACTGCCTTTCATCTTGTTTTATCAACTGATCATAAGCATATTGACTTAAAACTTTTAAGTTCCTCCATTGTATCTATGTAAGCTCTCCTAGTGTCACACCTTGCTACTTTCCAAAATGCTTTCTTGAGTTCAAATTCTTTGTGATTTTTCCTCCAATTTGCATAGATGTGTCTAGCACAACATCTATGTTCAGCTTGCGGAATGATGATTTTAATAGCATTATCCAGCCCCTGCATACACAACATTAAATAAAAGAAAATAGTTAGATATGTAGTAAGTAAACAAAAATAGGTTTAAATAGACAAACAATTAAATTAATATTACCTTTTGTTAGTCAGTTATTATGGCCAGTCCATATCCTCCACCAAGGTAGCCCAAATCATCCATCAAAAGTTGTAGAAACCATGTCCAACTTTGTGTGTTTTCAATCTCAACTACCGCCTAAGATATTGAAAACATCTGGTTATTAGCATCTTTGTCAATTGCACATAACAGCTCACCTTCGCATATTCCTTTCAAAAAGCATCCATCAAGATCGATAATTTTTCTACAACCTGCCAACCACCCCTTCTTGAGTGCATCAAAACCAATATAAAATCTCTGAAATCTGCCTTTCACTTCTGGCCTATCCCTTTTGACTTTTATTTCAAATGTGGAACCCTGTTTGTGCGCTTAAGTTCCTTCACATAATCCCATAATTGTCCATATATTTCATCAATGGAGGCATAAGCATATTTCAGTGCAATTTCCTTAGCCCTATTGCATTGACTAAGTGATACCTTAACTTTAAATACCTTATTTACATCCCATTGAAATTCAGGCAACTTCCAATTAAAATGGGCAAGCTTTAATTTTATCAAACTAATGTTTAGCAAGGAACCTTGCATTAACTAGTCTATTTTTTTTGTTTATTTGTGCACTTGTGCACATTATTGTAGCTCTTAACATGTAAAGTTCTCTCATTTTTCCCCCCACAAATTCCACGGACAGCCGACCTCACATTTAACTTGCACCCTATCTCTGCTAATTTTTGGAAAATGAACATTATATTTATTTTACCAATCCCATAGTGTTTGACCGCCTCTTTAAATTCAAGATAATTAGGAAAGATCATTCCAACAAAAAATTATACATTTTTTTATATCAGTCTTTGGGTTGAACTCGTGAACTTTCCTTTTCTTCATTTTATTAGTTTTCACTTCATCAACTTCATTCTCACTTGTTTCAGGTGTATCAAGTTTATCGGAGTCATAATCAGCCTCAACCCAACCAGTGTTTGGTGGCCTTTCTACCATGCATTTCATTTTCTCTTTCTTCTATGCATGTTTCATCTTGTCTCATGTCTTCTATATCTTCAACTTCTTCCACATTCTTTCTCTCTTTCTTATCAGTCTTACTACTCCATTTTGCGGCTCTCTCATTTTTTCTAGCTTGAATCAACTCCTCATCACTCTCACAAAACAAGTCATCATCAGTTTCATCATTCGAATCAGTTACATTTTCTTCATCTTCTAAAGCATACTTTGTATCAAAGTCAAAATTAGATTCAACAACCTCAACATCAACCTCATGCTCAAACTCAATTTTTTCTCTTCCATCGGTATGGACATCATTCAAATTATCAACATTTAACCCAGCAACAGTCAAAGAACTTTGAGTAGGACACATATTCATGTCACCCATGCAAACAAACAATCTACTAAACTCATCACCATTTATGTCATCAGCAAGGTTGACGTTAACAACATTTATAAGCACATCAGGATCAGAAAAAATCTCAATTACATCAACAGTCTTAGCATGTGTACACATGTCAATGACTCCCTTATCATGAGTAACTTCCCTAAGCCCTTCACCTAAGCTTTTTCCAGGCACTAAATAATAGATATTTTTCACATTTTTACTTCCAAGTTCAGATTCCACAGTCCCTTATCCCAGGTCATGTAATGTAATCCAGCTCATATCGAAGCAACTCACTGACTTTGCCTCCAACATACTCCACCTTCATTCCTTTACTTACTAATTTACCACCATGATGAAATCTTAAAGTAACTATGTCCATTCTGCAATATAGTAAATATGTACAACATAAATGATCAATAGCACATCATACATATTGAAAAAAACTTTTAGAAAATATATATGAAGATGAACTCATTTGGGAGTGAAAGAGTATTAATTTCAAATTAATTAAGCACTCTACAGTCATCAAGTTGTGGTTGAAACATTAACAACAAAATCAAATATTTCAAGAGGTGAAACTCTAAGCAATCTTAAAAGCTAATATATAAAAAGGAATTAATAAGAATATAACAAGGAATAAGAAGAATAGTGTTGGTTCCAAATTATAAGATTTTTATTCAAACAAATTATGAACAATAAATTTTATAATTAGCAATACCTTTTACATAGTATATTCATCACTAGGTGATAGCCCGTGCAATGTACAGGCTAGTTTATATAATAAATTGTATAATTTGTCAAACATTCATGTTAAAATAAGACTGGAATTACACAATTCTTGTACTAACTCAAATCCTACAAACTTTAGAACACTTGAGTTTTTTTTTATAAATAAATTAAATCAATAAAGCTTAAAAATAGTAATGTATGTACTCCATAGTCCATAGACAACATAAAATCTAAATTTCAAACATTTATTAATAACTACTACTAAAAGTACAATCATTTCATAGATGAATATATTCTCATTTCTCACATTACTACTTAAGTCTATTAAACAATTATATTTAGCAGTTCAGTCTTTGTACCTAACTTTCAAGGTTTTTTTGTGTTTAATCAACAACCAATATACATTAATTTACAAGAACAATATATATTCGTCACATTACTACTTGATCTATTAAACAACTATATTTAGCAGTTTAGTCTTCGTACCTAACTTTCAAGGCTTTTCTGTGTTAAATCAACAGACAATATACATTAATTTGCAACAACTCTGCTATTAAATTTCAAATATACATGTACTGAAAGCATATATATAACTTAATAAATGAATAGAACTTGCTAAGAACAAATAGAAACACACATATAATAGCTTCACAATTTCCTCGAGACACAAATACAGTAAAATTCACATCATTTTACAAACCACGAGAGAGTTCCAAGGATCATCTACTTTATATGTCAGCTCTTGCAACGTAACTTAGTGATCTTAACAAAAATCATTATCTTGGTGAGTTTCCATAATACGGGGAATGTTCCTTATGTTTCAAACTCAAGACTTTCACCTCTTCCTTATGAACCTATAGAGTTATATGGTGCTCTAATCGATATTCCTCTTGATTCAGCTGTGAAAAGTGGAATTGCTTACTAATCCACATACCCACCAAATAAGATAAATAAAGCTATTAGTAACTATCCATTAAGACATTAAAAAATGGGGTAGTTATTCAAGAATAAAATTATATACAATAGATATAATTTTGTATATGACTATCAGAAAAACAATGCCTAACACATTGAGGCTCTTGATTAAGCTTCAAAGATAAAATACAAAGATAGCAAAATTAAAGAGCTTGAAATGCTTTGCTATGTAGTTTTTGGTTACCAACTAAAAGAGAAAGGTAAACTTCTCTTTTCATTGTGTTATTTCAGCAAATATGTGATACGCACAACTTCTAAATAATATGAAATCAAACTTGGTAACCTATAATTAACAAATAAAATTTTTAATTCGATAACTTTGTATTAATCAGACACACTATGCCAAAAAAAGCTTTTGAAGCTAGTAACTTGTTGATCAATCATTGGTCAGTCTCCCTCATCTTACTCTGTTTCATTAAAATCTTTGAAGTTTATGAGGTGTCATTGAGCTTCTTTAATTCAATCAAAAATTCATTATTCTTCAATTCAATCAAAAATTCATTAGGCAACATACAATTCAAACTATTCATGAAAGTAATTATTAATTAAAAAACAATAACTACCTTTTATCATACTCCATTCATTCTAACTATAAAATCAATTACCTTTGGAATGAGGTAATATAAAAGCATCTAAATCCTCATCAAATACAGTCTCTTTATCAAGCTGACACATCACATTCTTTTGTTGAGAACTACCTACAAAGCTCAATAAAACCAAAACCATTAACAAAAACTTTTTGTGAGAATACATCCAACTCTTTTGTTGTAACTGCCTACAAAATTTCAACCTTTAAAATATTTCATGAGCATTTATAAAACATATTTGGTGCAACATATTGCAAATGTAAAGTATACATATAACTATTGTGATCAAACATATGGAATGTAAAAAATAAAATGAGTCAAATATAAAAATATAGAAGATAGGAGTCATATAAAATACAGAAGATATGAGACTACCAAATATAAATAGCAAGACCCTTTAATCAATTTAAGCCAATTTTGTTCAATTTCACTGAATTATTTACCGAGTTGGTCTAATCTCGTGTATTTAGCACAATAAATATATATATTACAAACACCTACTCAAGATGTTGCAAAATCTAGTCTTAGGCACAACTATTCCAGATGTGCAAAATGTAGTTATCTGTAGTCCAAGCTAGGCATAATTGCATAGGCAATTCATGCATTTTCCTCTACTTCCCCTCCTTGTTCTTCTTAGAGCAGATTATGACTGATGGAAGTTCAAGCAAACTCTAAGCTGAAGTTAAGTACTATCATTCAAATCATTCACAAAAACACCTCAATCATCCAAAGCCTCAAACATAATAGTTTTCTGAAGATCTGGCACCTACTAAAAGAATAAGAATACTTCAAGAATGTGGCCGCTCAATAGCCATAAATCATTCAATACATTCAGAACAAATAATCCAAATAAAAGAACAGACCGATTGTAAACCAAATTTCATTCAATTGTTATGTTCTTTATGGATTAAACAATCGTTCAACAAAGGAATTGCTTCAAATAACTAAATACATACTTAACAAACAGCAAACAATTTTAACAAAGTAATCACCACATCAGCCAAAATGAATTCATACATGATAACTTGATCAAATAATCGAAGAGATCTAAGAAAATAACTTGAGATCACCAAATAACTATTGCTAAATTACAAAATAGTCCCATCATCAGCCAAACTTGAAGGAATTCATACAATACTACTGAAAATAATCAGAGAACTGGGAAACAGTTTCAAACCATCAAAATTGCTAGGGTTTCAGTACATGTGGAGCAATAACATTCAACATTGATCAAATCCACAATTATATAAACGCATAAGCACCACATAAATCATAAAAGTGAAGAAAACAAAAGAATGATGATCATATATATACCTTCAAATCAATTAAGCATTGTTATATGCATTGGTTGTAGAATATTTATGGAAGAATCATAAATCGGTTTAGCTACAAAAATCAACAAACTTTAAAGCTTCGATTTCACACTTGTGACAATTGATATTTCCCTAATACAGGGACTCATGCACAATATCAAAATAGGTATGATTGTGACATTTTATCAAACACCTCATGCACAATATCAAAATCTAAGAGAAAGAAATTTGTAATATGGGAAAAATCCAAACTTACCAGTGATAGTATTTTTCCTTTTTTGCGGTTTTAGTGAAATCTCCCACCAGAGTTCTTGATGCCCGTGAGCTCGGTAAAAAGCTAATTTGATCACCAAGTGAAAAAGCTAATCGACGAGGATCGAAGGTTTTCTTAGAAATCATCAAGATAAAAAGTACAAAAAGAAGAAGAGGATGAATCAATTAGTAGTATAATGAAAGTTTAACCTGGTATTCGGAAACAAAATTCATCAGCCTAATTGGAGGCGGAAATCCTTCATCAGCTATCAGACGGTGGTGATCTGCGATTCGGCGAGGATTGAGACGATTTCATGTTGGGAGTTAAAATCAGGTTCCTTTTCATTCTCCTCCAAACTCATTAGTGGGAAAGACAGGAAGAAAGGAAGAGAAAGAGGAAGAAGTGAGTTAAGAAAAAATGGAAAAGGAATAGGAAGAGGAAGAGCCTAACGATTGCTGAGGATGATTATGAGGAAGAGGAAGAGGAAGAGATGAGATTCGACCAACTCGATAAATAACTCAGCAATAAGAATGAAATTGACTCAAATTGATTAAGAGTCGACTCTAAATTGGGATCGCCTTTGCTGCCTTTATATATAAGGTATTGATTGAATTGACTAAATTAATTAAATTCATATTAAATTTGAGTTTAAAAATATGTTAGAGTTGACTTCAAAAGATTAACAATAGTCTTATTAGAACCAAAGGAATATGTACATAAATAAAAAAAAATTAAACTCACATGCATGTGACATGCACACATACATGTACACTATATTCAATAAGCAGACTGTAGACACTTGAAATTTTCTGCATATCTGTTACTAACATTGCAGGAGAACAGAATCGTCTTTCAGAGATAACCCTGGAAGACAGCTCAGTTCAATCCCGAAGATAACCCTAGGATACTTAGTATTACCATCTCGGAGATAACCCCGAGACATCCAGCTAAGATCCGGATACCACCAGAAATTTAAACCTCAACCCCGAAAACAAAATCGAGAGTTTCAGTTTCAACCTCGGAGATAACCCCGAGGACTGCAGTTCAGATACAGGAAATCACACCGGAGAAGATAGTGTCATCTTAGAGATAACCCCGAGATACTCCGTATCAATCCCGGAAATAACACCGTAAAAGACATCGTCAACCTCAGAGATAACCCCGAGGCATGCCGTTGCAGTTCCGGAGATGACCCCGAAAATGCTTGTTTCAAAGCCATGCAAACAGCTTCAGAACACTCGACAAAAGCCCCGAGGCACTCATTCCACAAGCCTAGAGATAACCCCGGGAAGTCAGGCACATCTCAAAAACAACCCTGAGGACCACTACAAAAAAATGGGGCATCAACAACAACCGATTTTCGTTGCTAAAGGTGCCAAATTTCATTGCAAAAGGGGTTTGGCAACGACTTTACTGTCGTTGCGTCTTTCGTTGCGCAATGAGCGTTGCTAATTGTTCTGCAATGAACGTTTTTTTTCCGTTGCCAAAAGTAATACATTTTGCAATAAAATTTGGCTTTCGTACAGAGACATCGATCCTTTAGCAACAAAATATATTGTTGCAGAATAATTAAAATTTTGTTGCAAAAAATTCTATTTCGTTGCAAAAGCCTACTAATTGGCAACAAAATGAACTCTTTTTTTTTTGTAACGACTATACATTTTTGTTGCAATTGACACCATTTTGCAACGACATTTTTCGTTGCAGTAAATTATGAAAATTGTTGCCTAAGCTTGCTTTCGTTGTGGAATGTAAACTTTTTAGCAACGATTTTCGTTACTGATTATATTATTTGGCAACGACATTATGCTGAATCAGCAACAAAAATGTTTGTTGCTAGTTATTTTTCAATAGCAACGAAAGTCGTCAATTAGCAACGACATTATATGTTACCGTTTCTTTATATGTGCAACGAAAGTTGATATTATTTGCAACGATAAAAAAATGTTGCATTTTATGTTAGTATTAGCAACAATATCCTCTCCGTTGTTATTAGGTTAATTTTTCATTGCCAAATATTATGTTTTTAATGCCATTAAGAAATTTTGTTGCTAAATGTATACAAAATTGTTGCTATATTAAAACTTGTTCGATGCTTTGGTAACAAATTATATTGTTGCCAAATCAAAATTTGACATTCTTTTTGTGTACCTGGCTGGCTTAATGTCCCCATAGCAAATAATGACAAAAATACAAAAAAACTAAAATATTATTAACTTAATAAAATCATCCACTACATAATCATTCATTATCTTTACAATTAACCATATAAAGTTTCCACAGTTCTTCAATCAAAGTATATATCTACATATATAGAGAGAGTACACTTCATAATTTCGTCCCTTGTCTTCCGTAAACGTAGCACAGAAATTTGATACCCAGTATTGTAAGGCAGGTCGTAGAAGCAGTCTTTGTGCACATATTTAAAAATAATAGCAAGTCAGGAAAATGAAACAAATAGGTCACCAGACGCACTTAGTATTTATAGGTTGTAACCTTGCCCTGAGCCTTTTTACTGTGATTGCTGAGATTTGAAATTTCCCCATTTTAAGCTAATAACCTGAAAGTAAAAACAGTCGTTAATCATTAGTAATTAGATCTTATTTCTTGTATGAGATAACTAGGAATTAGTACTACTATCAAATTACTAACCATTTCTCCAGATTCAGGGGATGAATCATGCCATTTGGGAACTTCTTGAGGTGGTTCTATGTAAGCAGCATTGGTGGTCATACCTAGAGTAATTGTTGCTATGCTCTCATTGTTGTAGAAAACTAATTCGGAACGAAACGTTAAAAGAAAAGCTACTGCTATTGAAAAAGCATCCCAATGACCATAACGGGAATGCATTTTAGCCTTGAATGGGGCATCCATTCTACAAAATATAATTATGTGTTAGGTTGTTCTTGCCTTGAATGTTATTGAGGATGAAAAAGTAGAAAGTAACAACTCTCTCCTTTTACTTTAATTGGAGAATAAAAAGCAAATAATTAGAGCTAATTAATAACATAAGAACATGAGGTATTCATTGTTTGAACCATGAATAGGTCCACACTTAATATAGAAATGAAATTTGTAAAGCATAAGAACAACTTGCATGTGACATAGTATGTAATAATATAAGAATAGTAGAGAAGGAAAAGATTCTACTAGAACCACATAATTCTGGAGCTCTATACCATCTTGTAGCAACATAATCCTATAAAATATTAGTGTAAAAGTTAATAATGACTCATATAGTCCATACAGTATAATTCAAAAACATGTGTATAAAAGTGAACGAGTGAAAGTTGAAAATTCATGTATCATGGTTCTAGATCACATACCGTCCAAAATATAGTAGTAGGTGTATCATTGAATGCAACTCTCACCAAGCCAAAATCACAAATTTTAAGTTTACAATTTGCATTTGGCAAAATATTTTTTGGTTTCAAATCTCGGTGGTAGACATTTGTTGCATCAAAATTGTTAACCATCATATTAATAACTTCCAATTGTAAAACTGAACAGAATCACAGTTACACATGGTGATCATATTAAAATATTTGACAGCAACTTCTAACATACAAATAGATATGCAACTCATAGTGCTACTGATCCATCAATAATGTCAACTTCAATTCAAAGACCAATGACTAGTGATAATTACCTGTGTGAATATACTTTTGAACACCTCTCTGATGCCATCAATTTCAAACAGAAGACAAATCTTTACATTTCACATGGTTATGCCTCCCACCAAAACTGCCATGAATACGAATGTTTGGTGTACGATTTTATATATGTATGACAGCTGCAGATTGTGGGGGTATACTCCATATGCAATATGTAAAACTTGTTACATTAAATATGCTATATTTTATGGTAAGGAAAGAACAAAGGCCACCTCTACCATATAACATTCGGAAACATGGGGTTCAAATAAGTTAGTTGCTCATGTGACAATGTTTTTGACACCTACAGTGATTAATTGGTAATGATATGAACTTGGTCTAATTTGGTTGATTAAAAGAATGAAGAAAGCCACCATGATTGATAAATGGTATTGTTGAATGTTTTGATTTACTGACAAAATCAAGAAGTAGTAAAATTGACAAATGGTCGAGTTGGGTAATCTGCGAGTGAAAGGTGCTTGGAACATGATATTGGAACCAAATGTGCTTCTTAATCCAAAAAGAGTTTCCTTTGCAGTCATAAATACTTGAATAATGAGTTTCCTTGGAGGTAGTCTGGTTTATGGGCAGGATGGTCGTTTAAGACATAAGTTGCATGTTAATCCAAAAAGAGTTTCCTTTGCAGTCGGTCAATCTAGTTCGAAAAAGTAAATGATGCTGATTGAGAATTTGGATTGTCTAAATACTTGAATAATGAGTCATATATCCCTTGGTTAATAGACTTGGACTTATGTAAAAAGATTCAAATACTGTATATACATAGTGCATACATATATGTAGTACAATATCATTAGCAAATACTGTATATACATAGTACATGCATATACTATGCAAGCCATGCATTGATCAATTACATGTATACACAGAGCAAGAAATAGAGAAACCACATTTTTGTATACTGCATGTTTGACTAAAAAGTATCACTCCCAATTGTTTGCTTCAAAAAGAAAATAAAAGTTGGCATAAAATCCACTGAATATTCCAAATAAAGGTACTTAATTTTCCACTGAAATAAGGAGAGATTTTGAGATGAATTACTTAAACTTTTGTATATAATAGGAATTACTTAGCATGAATAATGCTGTGAAGAATTCTAGCAGCATCAGAGAGATGTTCAAAAATATCATGTATTTTCTTTATTGCTACTTTCTCACCGGTATGGGTATCAATGGCTGAGCAAACAACACCGTAGCTTCCCTTCCTGATAACCTCCTGAATTTTGTATCGGCTGGCATCACCATATTCTGAGAAAAAATCCATCTTCGTGGAACTCTGCAACATAGGAGCACCAAGTCAAGTTATTTATTGATTAAGAATATGAACATAACCAATCTCCAACAAATACTCTTCCCTTTATCCTTATCAGTTATCTCCTTATATTGTGAAGCTAATACATCTAAAAAAACTTTTTCCATACTACAGTCAATAGGATCCATCATATTTCCTACTGTATGCTAACAGATAACAATACTTACTATAGGAGCAAATAACAAAAATATCAAAAGCATAGGACCAATGTGGAAGAAACAAAAGGCCAAATTTTCTCATGCCATTGAAATTGGATCCTCTTATAGCCATGCACACATGATAAGGTCAAATTAAAAATAATATGGCTGACAATAAAGAACAAAGAATTTTCTGAAGGATAAACGATATACAGATTATATAAAACTTATAAAATACAAATTTTTAAAAACTTAGATTTCAAATGGAAAATAAGTTCATATTGAAAATAAAAACAATGAGTACAGGGCAAAAACATATATTTAAGGGGTTGAAAACTACAGAACCAAATCCTATTCTACTAAAGAAGTAAACAAAATAATCCATACTGATGGCACTAAAGATGATTAAGAGTTAAAGAGAACAAATAACTCATAATGCTTATGCACTTTATATATATACAACATAAAAAAACAAGTAAAGCTATTAATTTTTGGGTTCACCAATTTCCCAGAATAACAAATCTCAGAGCAGCAAAGAAAAGACCAAATTTCTTATGAGTTGTCCCTAAAAACATAACCATTTCTTTTTTGCATTCAAAAGTTGAATGTAGATTGTATATTTGGCAGTCAAATGTTAAATGTGTGGCTGAATATACAGATTTTAGTAACTTTTAATTTTAAAAATTGCAAATTTGGGTAGTATATTAAGAAATGAATATTTAGGAGCAAAACTAACAATTCACTGCCCAAATAAGATTATGAACATAAAAACATAAATTAGAAGGGTAATAAATCAAAAACTCACTTTCTTTCGGTGATCTTGCTGTATTGTTTAGTGTAATTTGGCAGCCAATTCAGCAGAAACTGATTTCAAGCAGCCGAATTAAATATTTCTCAGACTAATCAATAAAAAGAGATACTGAATTAATTATTTCTATTGGAAGTTTAAGTGTAAGAATAAATAAAAGGCAAAAAAACTAGGCACCAAATCGGCAAATATTACACCACACAGTTCAAAAAAATTCCTAACTGCTAAAAAAATCTCCATTACTTGATATTAACTAATAGTGAAAGAAAATACATGTATATAACTACATATTAGCTCATAATTTACATCAATGTTCGACTACCATAAGTAGTCTGGATTTTATCAATAAATGTGATGGAGACAAAAATATGAGTAAAAGGCCAGATCAATCTGATATATATATATAGGGGAATGATCCATAGCATCTATTTGTTATAGATCAAAAAGTAGCATATAGCATCTATATCGTCGGTTTAACAAATGAAAGGCCGGAATTTGATTTGGGAACACGGAGTCCGCTAGTATTACTAGCGGACGTAGGAAATGAAATAATTAGACACTTTTATCCCCATTTAGCCAAGAAGACCAATCAGTTCAGAGAGAAATTAATCCTACTGTCCATGCTTTTTCCTTGCCCCAGATTACTCAATCCTTCTTGCGGCCCACCCGTTCTCATCATGCCTCTCTTTCACCTTGTTTCTCTGATCTCTTTTTTTTTGCTTTTCCTGCAGCTAAGAAAAGAAATTCCGAACTCCTTTTTGACTGATCTATTGCCGAGTCCGAGGGTTTGATGGTTGTGGTTTTTTCTTTGCTTAGCCTAGTTGGGGGATTTCTGGTGTTCAGGTATGATGATTTGATCTTGTTTGGGGGATTCTTGATGGAGGTCGGCTCCAGTTTAGAAGGCTCCTACAAGGTTTGTCTTCTTGATGATGGGATTCTTTTGGCTTTGGATGATGGTTCCATTCGGATCTGATGTTTCCTAAATTAGATCTCGAATTGGTATGCCAAATTCTGGGTAGAGGTCCTATGTTTCTGGCATGAGCTTATTCTGATCTGGTATCATTGTTCTTATTATTTTATCTATTCATGATAAGATTTAAAATTGTTGTTTAGGTTAGTCGATGACTGCTCCCTTTTAGTGGAGATTATTATGCTTGGTTAAATTTTTGGCAGAGGAATACAGGCAGAAGAATTTGTGTTGCAGTCAAATTGGTGTTGGATTTGGATCTAATTGAATTGTTGTACAATATGATAGTTGATGAGATTTCTTCTCAGTGGAGGTGTATCGTACATAATTCGGTGGACTTCAGAGATTTGATGGAATTTCCTTGGACTTCCACCAGTTGGTGATTGCAATGGATGGTGCGGGAAATGCATTCGAGTCTGCTGTCTAATCTCCAGAGCTTCGACAGATATGTATGTGGACCTTCTTTGCTTTCTTGCTGAGAATTGAAGATGTTTTCCTCTTAAATCTGTTGATGGCACACCACTCCTCAAATATATTACTTATAATGGGGAGATAATGCTCTGTAGCTTGTCACAGATTAGAAGTGAATCGCTAGGAGAGGTGTATGCTGAACCTGCTGAAATTGCTGGAGAATGTACCCGGAAAAGAAACTGCTGGAATTTTTTGAGAAGTACTCCAAAACTTGTGATTTGCCTGATCTTTTCCCCAAAGATGCCTCACTACAAGTAGCATCTACTCAACTGACCAGTGATCAGGCTCTATTGCTTATGAATTGGATCCGGAATCTAAGAGCTAAGAAGTATGATTTTGTGAATTGTATTGATGGGTGTTGGGTGTTGTTGCAGTGGATTGTATTACTGGCAGAGGAATACAAGCAGAGGAATTCGTGTTGGGTTTGGAACTTCACGTTTGCTAGTAAGTCTAGCGGACGCTTTGCTAACTGTTATTTCTAATAGACTAAGTGGGGGGCAAAAGTGTCTAATTATTTCATTTCCTACGTCCGCTAGTAATACTAGCGGACTCTGTGTTCCCAAATCAAATCCCAACCTTTCAAACCTAACGAACCGACGACATAGATACTATATGCTACTTTTTATCTATAGCAAATAGATGCTAGGATCATTCCCCATATATATATATATATATATATATATATATATATATCGTGCTTGTTAAACAAGGTCATGGTTAAAAATATTCCAAAAGATAAAAGAAGATCAATAAAATTAAAAACCATAAAAAATTCATGGGGCGGGGGGTTAATTAACCTAGCTAAGAAATTAAGAAACAGAACTTAATTACCCAAAACAAAATTATTTCATAACAAACTCTAGAAATAAAAATAAACTTAATTCAAGAAATATTGAACTTAATTCAAGAAAATATGAATAAAACTCATGGAAAACAATTTAGAAAACAAATGAAGAAACATAACTTAATTACCCAAAACAAAATTATTTCATAACAAACCCTATAATCTGTGGAGAAGAAGCCAATAATCAAGTGTAAATCTTATTACCTAAAAAAAAGTAGCGCAGAGATTGATCGGAGACCGAGAAAGAAGATAGAGACTGAGATGGTGATTGGAGAGTCAATCTGTGATTTGTCGACTGTCAATAAGTCAATCGATTGCCGATGAGCAGCAACGGAGATGACTCAGACGAGACCGAAGACGACTCAGACCAGACGAGACTAAAGAGTGGAGAGAGAGAGTAAAAATAGTGAGTCGGAGAAGAGAGCGAGAGGAGATCGGTTTTGATTTGGGTATTTGGGATAAAAGCAGAAGCCGTAGAAGGTTTAAATTAGCAAATAAATGGTTTTATTCAATTAACCGGTAAAACCCAAGAAAACCCCAATTATTTGCACAACCTTATGTATTACTGTTGAATAATTTTTATCCATCTATAAAATTAATTATAAAAAAACAAAATATTACGCTTGAAAGTAATATATGGATTTATCTTTTTCAACCCAAATATTTGTGTTGTATAATTTTATCTATCTACAATTAATTGTAAACAATAAATAACTTAAACTTGATTGCAATATATAGAATACAATAATATATAAGACAAATGATGTAACAGTAAATCATATTTGAATTGTAATTTAGAGTATTGATTACTCTGGTATAAATTTTTCGCATTTGTTTTAATGCAAATAAAGATGTTTAACGATTCAAATAAATTTTTATCATTTTCAAAATCCTAAATTTCAAAATAAATACTCTAATTATAAATATAATTAGAATAAGAATAAATAAATAAATAATGAGTTTTAAAGTATAGTTCATTAATTAATGAATGTTAATTTATTTATTTTTAATAAATACAATAATCAATACTCTAAATTACAATTCAAATAAGTTTTCATCATTTTCAAAATCCAAAATTTAAATTTTAAAATGAATGCTCTAATTACAACTATAAATATAATAAGAAAATAATAGTAATGAGTTTTTAAGTATAAATAATAATGTTCTAAATTACAATTCAAATAAGTTTTCATCATTTTTGAAATCCTAAATTTCAAAATGAATGCTCTACTTATTAATGTTTAGATGTCCATTAATAAGTAGATGTCTATTTTTGTGTGTGGAGTAATACTGTAGTGTGTATAAATATTTATAATCTATAGTTAGATTCAAAAGTTTACATTGAATATTTAAATATTTTTTTCTCAAATACTTGATTAAAACTTTAATAATATGTTTATGGGGACTTTTATTTATTATTTATCCTCAATACTCTACTTAAATTTGAATTCATAATCGAATTCGATTTGGATTCGAATTGCATTTATAAAACTTTAGTCAAATTTGACACTTCTCAAATATTCAGTACTCAAATTCGATCTGACTCGGATCGAATTATATTCAAATCACTTGTGAGCTTCAAATTCAAGCTCAAAATTTGAGTCTCTTCATAGTAACTACTTCTATAATAGATATAATAATAAATTAAACTGTGAGACCCTAGATTTTATGAATAAATATTTAATATTCTCAAAATATTTTTATTTTTTATTTTTTTTTATATTATGGTATGGATTTGATATAATGTTATAGTTGTGGGTAGTATTTATAAATTTTATAAAGTATGCAAGTTGTTATATAATATTCGATTGGTCGGGGAATATTTTTTTGTCGGGGAATATCCGTACGACGGTATAATCATTGGTGGAACCCACAACGGAATTATTGTCGGATTGAGAAAACGACAAAAATATTTTATGGAAATAACGGCGGAAGTTTTACCGTTAACTGTTGAAACACCTAGTGTTAAAAGTACAGTAATACGCGTGGTTGCATAGTAGCACACGGTATTGATTATTGATGCTTATGTGAGAAGTCACTCAGTATTGTTCAATCGGGTATTCGGGACACTTTTTATGTCGGAGTACTATTCACAAGTTACTATTCATGAGTTACTATTCATGGGTTACTATTCACCTAAATTACTATTCACCCGAATATTATTCACTCGGGTATTTGGGGTACTTTTTGTGTCGGAGTACTATTCACGAGTTACTATTTATGAGTTATAATATTAATGATGAATGTTGTTCGGAGTTGAATTTGGAGACGTGGACATGATATTTGAGTCCGGAACGTCGAAATTAGTAAAAATAGTCTATAAACACAAAATTTTTCGAAATTCACTATTTGGTCAAAAAGTCAACAATTGACTTTTTTGGAAAAAGTCAAACTTCAAAATTTCAAAATTTATATTTTTGGTAAAAATGGTTTCATTATGTTGGAATTGTTTGTGTTAGTGAAAATCGAAATTTATTTCGATAATAATTGATATCTGGAGGTTATATTGACCAATCGGGTATTTAACCGGATAAATGAGCAATTGATTGCTATTATTTCACATGATTATAACTATTTGTTCACATGTTATACTATTGACTCACATTCTTGTTACTATTAGGGGAGTTGGTGCAAGATTGATAATACTTGCATGCCTAAGTTAAAAATAGAGGTATAGAGGGATGTACTATATTGTAATTAATTTTTCACATGTTTAGAACTATTGAGTCACATGATTTTACTATTGATTCACATGATTTACTATTAGGGGAGTTGGTGCAAGTTTGATAATACTTGGATGATTGAATTAAAAATGAAAGAAAAGTTGGAGGTATTGTACTATAATATTTCGAGCCCCAAAACGTGCAATTATCGAAACTATGTTTTCTTATAAATAGAAGCTCATTCTTCCTTCATTTTTCACCAATTCACTAAAGCTTTAGAGCCATTATTATAGAGAGAAATTATAGAGAGAAGCTATAGAGAGAAAATTTATAGAAGAAGAGAAGTCTGCTCCCTCACTACTCCTATATCCAATTTCTTTCAAAGGTAGGGAATATTATTTCTTTCTTTCATCTTCATGAAGAGAACTTCTGTTGTTCCATTCTTTGTTATAATGTTGGAATAACCTGTTTATGCGAAGTATCGCATACTTGGTGAAATTCTTCTATTATTCTATTCCTTATTATTCTGCTGGAACATCCTTTCTGTGCGTTCTACGCCGGACCTGGTTCCATTATTTATTATTCTGTTGGAACATCCTGTCTGTGCGTTCTACGCCGGACCTGGTTCCGTCTTTACTATTCTGTTGGAATATCCTGTCTGTTGGAATATCCTGTCTGTGCGTTCTACGCCGGACCTGGTTCCGTCTTTTACTATTCTGTTGGAATATCCTGTCTGTGCGGTTTACGCCGGACCTGGTTCCGTTATTTATTATTCTGTTGGAATAACCTGCCTATGCGGTCTATCGCATGCCTGGTGATTTCTTTTGTTATTCCATTCCTTATTATACTCAGTTGGTTAAAGTTTTGACTTCTATATTCTATGAAATTAGTGGAATATCCTTTATATTTGCGCTTCATCCAGTATCTTTTCATGAAAATATTCTTCTGAGCATTCTTGAATTTTACTCCACAAAGCAGTATCATGTTGACAATTTGGACGTTATCAGTTCCTGGATAAATTAATTCTTGAACTTGTTTTTTTTTGAATTCGTATATCATTGTCATTATCCTCATGATTATATTTTGTTGAAAGTCATCTGTGGCCTGTAGTGCATAGATGGACTTGGTATGATTATGACCATAGATTATTCGGTGTAATCATGACCGTAATGTTACAAATGATGTGGTAAAAATCCTCATTTGCCGTAGTGCATTGATGGACAGTTTTTGGTATGATTATGGCTATGGATTCTCTTTGGCCGTAGTGCAAAGATGAATTATTTTATGGCATGATCAGGACCGTTGATGAAAACATGATTATCTTTAGCCGTAGTGCATGAATAATTCGTGGTCGTGATACTAAAGAATATCCTTGGCCGTAGTGCAGGGGTGATTCGATGATGTGGATTATTTATTAAGCTGAGTCCCAGCGATAAAAGTCATGAAAAACCTTTTAAATCATAAAAGATAGTAGATTTTATTTTCTACTTAACTCTTTTAATGGATTGCTTGTTCCGCTGCAATTAAACTTGATGTCTATTATATTTTATCAGTTTAACATTGTTGGAGACTAATGATAATTTATTTTGTATTATCTTAGTCATAATATTTCTTACTGGGCTAGTTGAGCTCACCCTTTTGCTTTCGTTGTTCTCTTCAGGAAATGAGAATATAGCTGAGACGAGTCGGGGAACGGAGTGATGGTCCAGAGAATAGCATTAGTAGTCCTCATTATTATGTGAAATAGTGTGATAATAATTGTAATGAGGACTCCTTTTGAGTTTGTATAATCTCTAGTAGACAATATTTGTATTCAAACTCACAGTTTATGTTTTTTCGTGTTATACACGACAGTTGTATTAGTAAGATGTATTTGAATTCTGTACCATGTAAGTGGCGACCCAAAATGGGTGATGTATACCTAATTTTGGGGGCGTCACATAAACTTATTATTTTACTTAAATATAAAATCACAATTAAAAATAAAAATAAAATAAAATAATTATAATTAATTATTCTAATTTTATTTAACTTTGTATATATTATAAAAAAAATGTATCGAGTACCAACTCGAATATGTATCAAATCACAATCGAGAGTTCAAGTAGTTTGAATTTATGGCATGTAAACAGCGAAGGAAAATGACGATGCAAATTTAGTATGTGAAAACCAAAACAAAGTCTCAAACAAAGCATTTTGCAAATAGTAATTAAGATAACAAAGCATTATTCCCTTAAGCATTTCATCACCATAATAGCATGTACATTAAAGTACTGAATCTACTCCACAAGTGTCTATTGTTGTATGATCTTCAGATATTTTTTGATCTTACAATAAAAATCAAGAACCTAAAATAACCGATCCTTCTAAATCAAAATTTAACATTATCTAAGTATCCATTCCAATATTACCAGATTAATCACAAAGCTGAAACACTTGGTAAAATAATGGAATACTTCATTCCAAAACACAGAAGCACCAATTTCAATAAACTGCTCCTACAAATCCTTTAGCAATACAACCCATTAAATTGATAAGGAAAATATTCCTTCCATGAAAAAAACATTCCTTAAGTTTTCACTTCTTATCAACAAATACAAAAGAAAAAAATATGTTTATATCAAAAATTGCCTCTCCAAAGATTTAAACTCGCGACCTCACATTTTGAATTTTGATTATATTACCGCTGAAGCAACATGGATCAACTATTAATATCTTGCAAACATTAATATTTATATCAAAATATGAGATTTCCCTCATATATCCCTTTCTTCTCCTTCACTACATACCATAACTAATTGCGTGATAATAATAATAATAATAATACTAATAATAATAATACTAATAATAATAATAATAATAATAATAATAATAATAATAATAACAACAACAACAACAACAACAATAAAAATAACAATAACAATAAAAATAAAATAAATGTAAGAAAAATTTACCTTCAATTTGTAACACCCACTAAATTCTAACTTCTATCAATAAATAGACTCTAATTTAAAATTTTATACAATAATTAAAAAAAAAGACTTTTACCACTAAATTATTATGAATTTATGATTATTGGTATGCATGCATACAATTCAACTTAGATTTTACCACGAGGGTATTCAAGTAATTTAGAATAAATCAAATTAGTGTAATATGGAGTATCATCATTACTAAAATCAAGTCATTACCGTGTTTGACCCCAAAAGCGAACTTGCATCATCACATTCATATATATCTACAGAGACGGAAAGAAAGAGAAACAGAAATGGCACCTCAAGTGAGGAAGGAGTAGTAAACTGCAGAGACTCGGGAGTAAAAAGAGAAATAGAAATGGCATCTCAGGTGAGGAAGGAGTAGTAAACTGTAGAGACTCAGGAGTAATAACAATAACAATTATTATTATTATTATTATTATTATTATCCTTCGAATAACTAATTATTATTATTATTATTAAAAAAAATAATTACTGGATATATGGTTGAAGCATACAAATCGAACGACACTTAAAAAGTTTTTTTTAGATTTAACTCCAAGTTTTGTCTTCTTCTCCTCATACATTTTTAAATCTAAAGCTTTTGACTTCTGATTCATAAAGTAACTTTAAAATTTTGATTTATAAAGCAACTTTAAAAAAAATCAAAAAATACAAATCTAACGCCACTTAAAAAAAAGTTGGTATCAGTTTTTTTTTTGAAAAAAAAGAAACTTAAATTCATTTTAAAAAAAATAGCATTATTTTTTTAAAAAATATATAATTTACAAAAAAAGAGATTCCAACGTTGGTACTGATTTTTAAAGTGGAGTTGGAACATAATTTTTTTTTTAAAAAAAAATATGTCAGGAATAAGCATGTGAATGTTATTCCTACTTACATATGATTTGATTATGATATATATACATATATATATATATATATATATATATATATATATATATATATATATATATATATATATATATGAATGAATATGCAAGTATGCTTGCATTAAGAAAAGCTATAAAGTCCTTTGATAGATAATAGAAACATATGTACAAGGACTTAGAATGAATTGATCAAATGTGTTAGGTTGATCCTACATAAGCAAAACAGCTTTGTAAAGTTCTTAAAAAGAAATGATGTACAAGGACTATAAATATAGAAAGATCAAGCATGTTAGGTTGATCTTATGATGTAATAGATAGGCTTGTCTGATCGTCGAGCACTACACCAGAAATCGTAGTCTGCCAGGAGAGTCAAAGAAAACTTGAGAGCTATCGAGGCAGAATCGTAGTCTGCAAGATAGTAGATCTCGGAGTTCGTAGACTGCCCGGAGAGACGAAGAAGGATTGTAGTGTGTCGAGAAGAACTCCCTCGTAGCCGAAGTCTGCCGAGGAAGTCATGTTCAGAATCATAGAGACAGCCTGCCTATGAGCCGACCGAGCATTTGCCGAAGCCAAGTCAAGGATCGTAGACTACACTCGAAGTCGTAGAGTCTACTGATGCCGAAGCCAAGTTAAGAATCGTAGACTACACTCGGAGTCGTAGAGTCTATTGATCATATCTGAGGCAGAGATCGTAGTCGAGCAAGATCCGATGAAGACAACGAGCACAAGGATAGAAATCGTAGAGTGTCAAGATCTGATCTCGGAGTCGCAGTGTCTACACAGTCGAAGCTGAATCGTAGAGTGCAGAACTAAGACTTCAACAGAAGTGCTCACAATGCCAAGGCAGAATCGTAGAGCAAATACGATTCTCAACAAATGAGCACTCCCAGAATATCCAAAGAAATTAAGCCTCTGGTCGAAACTACAATGTTACATCCAACCTGAAGAAAACCAGAGAGCACTCAACGAATGACATGTAAGCTAATTGTAGATCTGAACACTAACCCAATCAGTAGTTAGATTGAGTTGGGAAGCCATTCGAGATGAAGTTGTGAGACCCCAGATTTTTTTAAATAAAGATTTAAATTTTTCAAAATATTTTTTTAATACTAAGGTGTGGATTTGAGATAATGTTATAGTTGGGGGTAGTATTTGAAAATTTTGCAAAGTATGCAAGTTGTTATATAATATTCGATTGGTCGGGGAATATTCTTTTTGTCGGGAAATATTCGTACGACGACACAATCATTGGTGGACCCACAACAGAAGAACTGTCGTAGTTAGAAAACGACAGAAATACTTTATGAAAATAACGACGGAAGTTTTACCGTTGATACTGTTGAAACACCCGGTGTTAAAAGTACAGTAATACGCGTGGTTGCATAGTAGCACACGGTATTGATTATTGGTGCTTATGTGAGAAGTCACTCAGTATTGTTCAATCGGGTATTCGGGACACTTTTTGTGTCGGAGTACTATTCACGAGTTACTATTCACGAGTTACTATTCACGAGTTACTATTCACGGGTTACTATTCACCCAAATTACTATTCACTCTAGTATTGCTCACTCAGGTATTCGGAGTACTTTTCGTATCGGAGTACTATTCACGAGTTACTATTCATGAGTTACTATTCACGAGTTACTATTCATGAGTTACTATTCACGAGTTACTATTCACGAATTACTATTCACGGGTACTATTGATTCACATGATTTACTATTAGGGGAGTTGGTGCAAGATTGATAATACTTGCAGGACTAAATAAAAAAATGAAGAAAAAGCGGAAGGTATTATACTATAATTTTCGAGCCCCAAAACGTGCAATTATCGAAACTATGTTTTCCTATAAATAGAAGCTCATCCTTCCTTCATTTCTCACCAATTCACTAAAGCTTTAGAGCCATTATTATAGAGAGAAATTATAGAGAGAAGCTATAGAGAGAAAATCTATAGAAGAAGAGAAGTTTGCTCCCTCACTACTCCTATATCCAGTTTCTTTCAAAGGTAGGGAATATTATTTCTTTCTTTCATCTTCATGAAGAGAACTTCTGTTGTTCCATTCTTTGTTATAATGTTGGAATAACCTGTTTATGCGAAGTACCGCATACTTGGTGAAATTCTTCTATTATTCCATTCCTTATTATTCTGCTGGAACATCCTTTCTGTGCGTTCTACGCCGGACCTGGTTCCATTATTTATTATTCTGTTGGAACATCCTGTCTGTGCGTTCTACGCCGGACCTGGTTCCGTCTTTACTATTCTGTTGGAATATCCTGTCTGTGCGTTCTACGCTGGACCTGGTTCCGTCTTTTACTATTCTGTTGGAATATCCTGTCTGTGCGGTTTACGCCGGACCTGGTTCCGTTATTTATTATTCTGTTGGAATAACCTGCCTATGCGGTCTATCGCATGCCTGGTGATTTCTTTTGTTATTCCATTCCTTATTATACTCAGTTGGTTAAAGTTTTGACTTCTATACTCCATGAAATTAGTGGAATATCCTTGATATTTGCGCTTCATCCAGTATCTTTTCATGGAAATATTCTTTTGAGTATTCTTGACTTTTACTTTACAAAGAAGTATCATGTTGACAATTTGGATATTATTAGTTCCTAGATAAATTAATTCTTGAACTTGTTTAATTGAATTCCTATAACATTGTCATCATCCTCATGTTTATATTATGTTGAAAGTCATCTTTGGCTTACGTGCATAGATGTACTTAGTATGATTATGACCAGGGATCATTCGGTATAATCATGAACTGTGATGTGGTAAAAGTCCTCAGTGGCCCGTAATGCATTGATGGACAGTTTTTGGTATAATTATGACCAGGGATTATTCGGTATAGTCATGACCGTGGATGATTTAATGAATATCTTTGGTTCGTAGTACATGGATGATTAGAAGATGTGGTTTATTTATTAAGCTGAGTCTCAGCGATAAAAATTGATGAAAACATTTTTAAATCATAGAAGATAGTAGATTTTATTCTCTACTTGACTCTTCTAAGGATTGCTTATTCCGCTGTAGTTAAACTTGATATCTATTGTATTTTATCAGTTTAACATTGTTAAAGACTATTGATAATTTATTTTGCATTATCTTAGTCATAATATTTCTTACTGGGCTTGTTGAGCTCACCCTTTCTTTCAATGTTCTCTTCAGGAAATGAGAATATAGCTGGGACGAGTCGGGGAAATGAGTGATGGTCCAGAAGATAGTATTAGTAGTCTTCACTATTCTGTTAAATAGTGTGACAATAAATGTAATGAGGACTCCTTGAGTATGGATATTGTCTAGATGACAATATTCCTATTAGAATGCTCAGTTTATGTATTGTAGTATGTTACACGACAGTTGTATAATTAAGTTTGTATTTGTATTCTGTACCATGTATCTGGCGACCCAAGATGGGTGATGTATACCTAATTTTGGGGGCATCACAGAAGTCTTCCACAAGTTGATCAGAAGAAGACTTTAGTAACTGACTAAGGAAAGTCAACAAGTGTGACGCCCCCAAAATAGGTATACAACACCCATTCTGAGTCGCCAAATACATGGTACAAAAAGTAAACTACAACTTCAATAATACAATTGTCGTGCAAAATACGACAACACATACTGTGAGTTTAAATACAAATATTGTCTTCTAGACAATATCCACACTCAAATAAGTCCTCATTACAATTATTCAAACATAATTTTACAGAAATAGTGAGGATTGCTAAAATATCTTTCTAGAACCATCACTCCATACCCCGACTAGATCCTGCTATGTTCTCACCTCCTGAGAAGAAAAATGGAACAAAAAGAAAAAGGGTGAGCTCAACTAGCCCAGTAAAGAATATTATGACTAAGATAATATACAACAAATTATCATTAATATTCAATAGGGAAAAATCTGATAGAATATAATCGACAACAAGTTTTAGATCAACAACTGCAGTGGAAACAACAAACCATTAGAAGAGTCAAGTAGAGAATGAATTCTACTATCTTCTAAGATTTAAAAGTCCATCATCAATATTTTATCCTTGTAATATCAATTAATAATCATCTTTAACCAAATATTTATTTTTGCACTACAGGCCAAAGATATTCATTTGTATCACCAGTCGGTCATGTTCATTTCAACACCTGTTCATCTTTGCACTACAGGCCAAAGATATTCATCAGGTAATCATACATCTTTGCACTACAGGCCAAAGATATTCAGTAATATCATCATTTAGGACTGAGGATGATGAAAAATATCTTAAAGAAAACGAATCCAGTGAGATAGGAGGACAAATAGTAGGGATTCGTATAACAGTTTATCCAAGATCAATAATACTTCATAATAATTAATTGTGAAGTAGAATTCAAAAATAAAGATCAAAACATAGATACAATCAAAGATAGTAACTATAATAGATATCTTGGACAAAAAGAGAAAAAAATTTTTTTGGTGAATAGTGTCGTATTCGTGAATAGTGCCGTATACGTGAATAGTAACGTATACGTGAATAGTAGCCCCGACACAAAAAGTTTCTAATTTAATAAAAAGTTCATATCAATATTTTAGCATAATGATATTGAAGAAAATATCATTTAAGAAGAAGATAATATCCCTTACCTCAAAATATCAGTACTTCTGGTCGGAATACCGGTATAAGGTTGAAAGAAACTTGCTTTGATGAATAGAAACTCTTAAAGTATCTAAATACTCACAAAATACACTTAATAATCTAGAGAGAAATAGAGAAAACTTGTTTCTGGTGTGATTTTCAATTCTAACTTAGCCCTCTATTTATAGAAAAATATTAGCAAGCCGAAGCAGACTTAACCTGCAACCTGATGGCTTTACCTGCTACTATTCCCACCCACCACATTTGAATAAAAATTTCAGCACATTTCTTCAACAACCAAGAGTGGGGCCCACCAATTCTAGAATTTTTCACCAAAATGATAAACTCCGAAAATTCAACAATTTCTGAACCAGTCATCTCGTAAAATTCATAATAAATCATATGTTCATTTTTAACGGTTCTAAATTTGTGAACATATACTCAACTTATATATGTATAACATATCCAAAAATTACCACGATCCAACGGTCGGATTAAAAATTATAACCCCCGTAAAATATCTCAAAAACCCTAATTTTTAATACCTCTATTCCGACAAACATACTGATAAAAACCTCAACATTAACTTCTTTATTTTTAACCACAAAAATATATCCCTCATTTATATCCACATAAAATAAATATTTCTTTATCATATGAATCAATAATTAATTATTCACAAATAATATTACAGAATCACATATATGACAACCAGGCCGTTCCCAGGAAAGAGGGGGCTTTTCAATAAGAATTTCTCCTTACTGGCGCGCAATTAGATGACCAAACCTCTCCTTAGACAAAACTTTCTCGACATTACCAATAATGTTATCTAATAATATTATTCAAATAATATGAATTATTGATCTGATAATGAGAAATAATGTGCAGCGATAATTATTGAAACAACAATATTATAAAATATCAATGCAGTAATTATTGAATTAATAAAATAAAATATTGAACAGTAACTACTGTAACAATTATTGAGTAGTGCCTTCCTTCGTAAGAATCAATAATTGGTGCAATACTGTGTGCTACTGTATTTTAACCACCAGGTATTCCAACAGTATTAACGGTAACAACTACGCCGTTAATTATAAACAACTTATACTTGTCGTTTTCTTCATCCAATCGCTTTTCGTTATGGGGCCCACACAAGGCTGCGCCGTCGTACGAATATTCCCTGACAGCAAGAATATTTCACGACCAAACGAATATTCACCGACCAAAAATGAATATTTTATAACCACTTACTTATTTGAAATATTTGCGCATTTTACCCATAACTAACCACATTAACCAAATCAACCCTTTCTATTTCAAAATAATAAATAGAGGAAATTTAATTTCATTTATTAATAAGTTGGGGTCTTACAACCTCCCCTCCTTATGAAATTTCGTCCTCGAAATTGACATACGTACTTGGTGTTTCGAAAAGGTGAGGATACCTCGCTTTCATTTCTGATTCCAACTCCCAGGTCATTTCTTCAATAGCATGGTTTCTCTACAAAACCTTAACTTGTGGTATAACCTTCGTGCATAGGACATGTTCTTTCCTATCCAATATCTTAACAGGTACCTCCTCGTACGTTAAATCTTCGGCTATCTCGTCTGGTTCTAACGCAATAATATAATTCGGGTCGTCCACATATTTACGTAACATCGATACGTAAAAAATGTTATGAACACGCGACATACTTAGCGTTAAGGCGAGTCTATAGGCCACAGTTCCTACTCGATCGAGGATTTCAAATAAATCGAAGACTTGAGCTTTCTTCTCTTCATCGACTCTTACTTCTAGAATAACACATTCTTACACCTTCTTCTTTATATTCATCAGCTCCAGGTCTGTAGCTTGAGCGACTTTAACGTTATCGATTAAAGTCGATTTTACTCGTATATCATCACGTGGGTCCCTAGAGTCATTAACTCTATCTCTATCATTTATAAATTATACAAAATAGGTCTTTATGTTCAACAATATCGCACTCGTACTCGCGTATAATCTTCTACTCAACGCGTCAGCTACCACGTTCGCTTTTCCAAGATGATATTGGATGATATGATCGTAATCTTTCAACAGCTCAAGCCAACGTCGTTGCCGTATGTTGAGTTCCTTTTGGGTGAAGAAATATTTGAGGCTTTTATGATCCGTATAGATCTCCACTTTCTCCCCATACAGGTAGTGTCTCCAAATCTTCAACGCAAAAATGACTGCTACCAACTCCAAATCATGAGTAGGATAATTCCTCTCATATTCTTTGAGTTGTCGCGAGGCATAGGCTATGACTTTCCCATGTTGCATGAGAATACATCATAACCCTTTGCCTGAAGCATCGCTGTAGATAACAAATCCATCCGAACCAGATGGTATTATCAGAACAGGTGCCGAATGAGTCGCCTCTGGAGCTATTGGAAAATCTTCTCGCATTCCTCGCTACATACGAATTTTGTATCTTTCTGAGTCAGCTAAGTTAACGGAGTAGCGATTTGAGAAAATCCTTCCACGAATCTCCGATAGTAACCAGCTAAGCCCAGAAAGCTACGTAATTTGGTCATCGACTTCGGTTGCTCTCAATTGTGATTCATATCCCAATCTTGGATAGCACGTCACAATGGCACCTATTGTTTTACCACCACATAAATATAGAGTCCCTTACGGAGAGTCTGGCTTTGGCACATTCCGCAAAGGAAGTCACCAGATAGAGGCTCGGGTACCAACTTTTATAGTTGGGTTTTTAACTCCTAAAGTTCAATAGGAGCTATTCAATATGAGATTTTAGAAATGGGTTTTGTATCGGGTTGAAGATCAATACAAAAATTCAATATCACGCTCTGGGTTAAGCCAGGAAATACGTCAGGAAATTCACTAAGAACAGAAATATCATTCAAATCTGACGTATTTTTGTTCAAGTCCATGACATGGGCTAAGAAAGCTTGACATCCATTTTTCAATAAACGAATGGCTTTATGGCTTGGTATGACAGCGATTGATTTTAGTGGTTTGGTTGCTTGAATTCGCATAACAGGTTGGTTAGGAATATGAAAACTAACAACCTTACAAAAACAATCAATTTTGGCATGATGAGTAGTTAACCAATCAATTCCTAAAATCACATCAAAAGTAAGTATCTTTAAAGAGATAAGGTCAACAGGTAATGTGATTGTGCCAACTTAGATTAAGCAAGATTTATAAACTGTAGATGTAATGAAAGTTTCTCCTAACGGAGTCTCCACACATAGGTCAAAGTCTAATTTCTCTGAGGTCAAGTTTAAACGTTGAGCACAAGCAGGAGGGATAAAAGAATGGGTAGAACCGGTATCTAGTAAGGTATAAACTTCGCAAGAATTTATAATTAACTAACCCGTTATACATTCGTTCGGGTTCCTCGCGTTTTGGGCAGTCACGACAAACGCTCTTCAAGAAATCGCCGACTTTATTTTGTCCGTATCCGCCTTTGGTGTCACCGTCCCAGCTGGACTTGGTTTCGCTATAGTACAATCTCGAGCGATATGTCCTTCCTTTCCACAATTATAACATACCTTGAACTATTGTGGGCAGTTTGGACTTATATGTCCCTCCTCTCCGCATCTATAACATCTAACTGGCGGTCGTTCTCCTCCCCTAGAATTTGTTCCTGGTGCTGGTGCTGCTGTCGACGTCTTCCTGTGATTGTTAAATCTTCTCTTCTTAAAATTTTCACTTGACTCACCTCTCCTATTATCATGGCCACGATGACCACCCGAGTGGTTATCTCTTTTGTATGTATTTTTCCCTCCTCGCTGGTTCTCATCGCTCCGGTGACTGCTGTCACCAGTATAACCCTGGTTGTGGTCCCTCGGTTGAACATACTCATTATCTCGCTCTAATAATTGAGCCCTATTTACAATATCTGAATATAAAAAAAATTTATGAGAGATAAGATATTGTCGAATCTCAGGTTTTAAACCTCTCAGAAACATCCTTGTCATTCGTTTCTTATTTTCGACCAAATGAGGTGCAAACCTGGATAACTCTGCAAACTTTGCCTCGTACTGGGACACCGTCATGTTATTTTGTTCCAGTCTAATAAACTCTACCTCCTTCATATGACGAATACTTTCAGGAAAGTACTTGTCATTAAACAGTTTCTGAAACGTTTCTCAGGACATGTTGAGTGCGTCAAGCTGGGTACGCTTCACAGACTCCCACCAGTAGTCTGCCTCACCGCAGAACATAAAGGTGGCGAATGGAACCTTCTGTTCCTCCGTGGATCCCAAGACATTGAATATCTTGGTAATTTGCTTGACCCACGTTTCCGCCATGATCGGATCCGACTTTCCCTTAAATTCTGGTGGTCCCAATTCTTTGAACTGCTTGGCTGTGACAAACCGCGCGTTGTTATCATTTTCACTCGTATTCTGCACACGAGTCTCCCTCGTCTGATTTTGCATGAACTGCAAAAAGCTCCTAAACATTCCATCATTCATCGTTTGCTCGGTAACGTTGTTTATAGGAGGAATATTACCTTCCTGTTGCACGTTCCCCTAGGTGGTGATTAAAGGTGTCTCCATAGTCTCATTCACTCCATTATTAACTTTCTCAGCCGCCATTCTTAAATACTGCCATAAAACAAGGGTAATTGACATGTCACATATTATCCCTATATCTGACCGACCAAATAATTACCAAATAAACTTATTCAGGTAATACTAGCGAAGGAATTTCCCGTCTCTCCCCTCCTAGTTCTTGTCTCACATCTCAGCCAGGGATCATATCCCTAAGCCCTGATACCAACTGTGACGTCCCCAAAATAGGTATACAACACCCATTCTGAGTCGCCAAATACATGGTACAAAAAGCAAACTACAACTTCAATAATACAATTGTCGTGCAAAATACGACAACACATACTGTGAGTTTAAATACAAATATTGTCTTCTAGACAATATCCACACTCAAATAAGTCCTCATTACAACTATTCAAACACTATTTTACAGAAATAGTGAGGATTGCTAAAACATCTTTCTAGAACCATCACTCCATACCCCGACTAGATCCTGCTATGTTCTCACCTCCTGAGAAGAAAAATGGAACAAAAAGGAAAAGGGTGAGCTCAACTAGCCCAGTAAAGAATATTATGACTAAGATAATATACAACAAATTATCATTAGTATTCAACAGGAAAAAATCTGATAGAATATAATCGACAACAAGTTTTAGATCAACAACTGCAGCGGAAACAGCAAACCATTAGAAGAGTCAAGTAGAGAATGAATTCTACTATCTTCTAAGATTTAAAAGTCCATCATCAATATTTTATCCTTGTAACATCAATTAATAATCATCTTTAACCAAATAATCATCTTTGCACTACATGCCAAAGATATTCATTTGTATCACCAGTCGGTCATGTTCATCTCAACACCTGTTCATCTTTGCACTACAGGCCAAAGATATTCATCAGGTAATCATAAATCTTTGCATTACAGGCCAAAGATATTCAGTAATATCATCATTTCGGACTGAGGATGATGAAAAATATCTTAAATAAAACGAATCCAGTGAGATAGGAGGACAAATAGTAGGAATTCGTATAACAGTTTATCCCAGATCAATAATACTTCATAATAATCAATTGTGAAGCAGAATTCAAAAATAAAGATCAAAACATGGATACAATCAAAGATAGTAACCATAATAGATATCTTGGACAAAAAGGAAAAATTTTATTTTTCGGTGAATAGTGCCGTATATGTGAATAGTAACGTATACGTGAATAGTAACCCCGACACAAAAAGTTCCAAATTTGATAAAAAGTTCATATCAATATTTCGGCATAATGATATTGAAGAAACTATCATTTATGAAGAAGATAATATCCCTTACTCAAAATATCAGTACTTCTGGTCGGAATACCGGTATAAGGCTGAAAGAAACTTGCTCTGATGAATAGAAACTCTCAAAGTATCTAAATACTCATAAAATACACTCAATAATTTAGAGAGAGAAAGAGAGAAAACTTGTTTCTGGTGTGATTTTCAATTCTAACTTAGCCCTCTATTTATAGGAAAATGTTAGCACGCCAAAGCAAACTTAACCTGCAACTTGATGGCTTTACCTGCTACTATTCCCACCCACCACATTTGAATAAAAATCTCAGCACATTTCTTCACCAACCAAGAGTGGGGCCCACCAATTATAGAATTTTTCACCAAAATGATAAACTCCAAAAATTCAACAATTTCTAAACCAGTCATCTCGTAAAATTCATAATAAATCATACGTTAATTTTTAACGGTTCAAAATTTGTGGACATATACTCAACTTATATATGTATAACATATCCAAAAATTATCACGATCCAACGGTCGGATTAAAAATTATAATCCCCACAAAATATCTCAAAAATTCTGATTTTTAATACCTCCATTCCAACAAACATACTGATAAAAACCTCAACATCAACTCCTTCATTTTTAACCACAAAAATATAACCCTCATTTATATCCACATAAAATAAATATTTCCTTATCATATGAATCAATAATTAATTATTCACAAATAATATTACAGAATCACATTTATGACAACCAGGCCGTTCCCAAGAAAGCGGGGGCTTTCCAATAAGAATTTCTCTTTACGGGCGCGCAATTAGATGACCAAACCTCTCCTTAGACAGAACTTTCTAGACATTGCCAATAATGTTATCTAATAATATTATTCAAATAATATGAAATATTGATTTGATAATGGAAAATACTGTGCAGTGACAATTATTGAAATAACAATAATATAAAATATCAATACAGTAATTATTGAATTAATAAAATAAAATATTAAATAGTAACTACTGTAACAATTATTGAGTAGTGCCTTCCTTCGTAAGAATCAATAATTGGTGCAATACCGTGTGCTACTGTATTTTAACCACTAGGTATTCCAACAATATTAACGGTAAAAACTATGCCGTTAATTATAAACAACTTATACTTGTCGTTTTCTTCATCCAATCGCTTTCCGTTATGGGGCCCACATAAGGCTGCGCCGTCGTACGAATATTCTCCGACAGCACGAATATTCCACTACCAAACGAATATTCACCGACCAAAAATGAATATTTTATAACCACTTGCTTATTTGAAATATTTGCGCATTTTACCCATAACTAACCACATTAACCAAATCAACCCTTTCTATTTCAAAATAATAAATAGAGAAAATTTAATTTCATTTATTAATAAGTTGGGGTCTTATAACAAGTGTAGTAGCTGTCAAGAAGACAGAAGACGACAATCTTGGAAGCAACCAGGATCATAGTGTTTGCCACACAAAGAAGGAACTGATGGAGTATACCCAGAGATACTGGTCAGCCTCTGAAGAACAAGGCTAAAGTGATTAAGCATTAGGTCAGTCATTGATGATAAGTGAACGGGAGATCACAAGGAGAAAGTAAGCTGGACACGCTACAAATCTGAAGTGTCTTGCTATTCAGAAGGAACCAGAGTAAGGAGTCAAGCCATCATTATCTGAGATCAGTTGAGGCAAACAGAAGTGTTGAAGCACTGCACAAAAGAAGGAAGATGTGTTTTACATTTAAGATTCAATGAACACTCTTCGAGATCGTAGTGTTGTCTATACATGTCAATGAGCAACAGTCAACTAGACCCTACGATCAGGTCCAAGAAAGCATGCATTAGAATCGTAGAGTTCGGTCATCCAAAGATTGAAGCATTGGCAACGGTTCAATCTGAAGGTTGGTATTCGGGCAAGAGCTTATTGAATGCATCGATGTAAAAAGACAACCTCTGATCGACAAATCAGAAAGGGGAAATAAAGTCGTCGACCTGCCCGAGGCATAAAAATAACATCTCTGACAGGGTAGGTGAAACAGTAGACTGCAGTGTAAGAAAGTCATGACATGTCACATCTGCAGTCTGCACCAAACAACTCGAGATCTGTGAAGAGATTTGAATAACTCCCAACGGCTACATTCCAATGGGAAGATTGCAAAGGAGTATAAATCAGCGAGAGCTTCAAAGATCAAGGGTTGCTGGAGTTGCTAATTTTGGAGAGATGGTGAACTGATCTAACCAACATAAATAGTGAGTGACCAATGAAGGTCTGAAGGCTCACTCTACGATCCACCAAGAACACTTAGAGACAGAAAAAGAAAGAAGTAGAAGTGAGAGTTATACAATATAGAAGTTAGAGTTCTACTACAAGAAGAGTGCTCTGAACTGCCAAGAGAAAGAAGAGCATCAATGTCATCTTGATGTCCATCATGGGAAGACTCTAAGTACCAGAGAGAAGAGCCTACAGTCATCTTAGCAAGTCCATCATGAGAAGGCATCAAGTATCAAGAAAGAAAATCACAAACGCCATCATGGTGGTAAGCATGAGAAAATTTCTAAGTACCTAGTAGAAGAGCTTACAGTCATCTTAGAAACCCATCATGTGCATCCATCAAGTATCAAGAGGAATGATCTTCAAGACAGTTCATTAAGGGATCATCAGAAGTGGTTGAGTAACTGAAAAAGCTGAGCATCATGCAACACTCAACTGCACTTCAAGGATGATCACTCCAAGCTGCTAAGTACAAAAGATGTTCAAGCCTAAAGACATCTTAGCATCTCAGCACCAACATCCTCCAACAAACAAACAACATCAACAACAAGAAGCCAGGGCCTGAGGGGTCCTTGTCCGAAGGGACTAAATAATGTTCTAAGCCTGCTGGGCTTTAAGAGTTCCAAGGGAATTAGAGAAGTTCCAAGGCTGCTGGCCTTGAAGAGTTCTTAGTGAACTGAAGTCCCAAGGCTGCTGTCCTTCCTTAGTGGAATTCATTCTAGTTGAAAGCAGAAGAGTGGATTAGGAGCTTGAGTCTCTGAACCACTTAAAATCTCTTGTGTCTTTTACTTTATGTCATTTACATTATGCACATTAACTGCTATAACTGCTATGTATGTATTAACTTCTTACCACTAAACTAACTCTAAGAACAATGTATGTTTGATTATGACTAATATCAATGAAGGGGATCTTTTACTTATTTCGATGTGCTTGAAAAGATTCTTATGTTTGTCATATGCTAAATCATTAGCAATACAAAATAAAAGAGAAAAGTATTTGAAATTAAAAAGGATCTATTCAACCCCCCCTTCTAGATCTATTGTGTGCCTACTGGGAACTAACAATTGGTATCAGAGCAGGTTTTCATGCTATATTCAAAAGCTAATCGCTTTGAGTCTGATCCCAGGCACAAACATTGTTTTAAACTTAGTTTTGTAGTAAGTCACTTGTTATATGCAGATGAGCTCACACATTGAAAATATTGTGTATAGGTAGATGTGTATATACACTTGAAGCTGCTCAGATTAGTCCATGTTCTTGATTGCCATACCAACAAGACCAATCATTTCCCGCTGTCAATCTTGTAGTCTGAAGACTAGGCTAAGAAGCTTAAGAGACATCAACAAAAAGGAGTCAAACATCCACCAAGCCTGAAAAGATGAAAAGACCATATATGCTAAGAAATGCTTATTTAGAGAAGAAAGGGGAACTTCTTAAACATGTATCTGGCCGACCAGAAGCTGGATGTAAACCTTGTGAACTCAAGGATGCCAAAGAACTAAGGATGCTGAGAGTCCCTTAGCTTACATCTTCAAGACCACGTGTAAAACCCTGCATTTTATGAAATAAAAGTATTCAATTTTTCTTATAATTACTATTCAGTAAATGGTTAAATTGATAAAAGTTAAAGTTAAGGGTGATATATGAATTTTTTTTTTCAAAATACGCAAGTGGTTATAAAATATTCATTATTATCGGGGAATATTCGTTTAGTCGTGGAATATTCTTTCTGTCGGGGAATATTCGTACGACGGCGCAGCCATTTGTAGGTCCCATAACAGAATAACTGTCGGATGAAGAAAACGATAAATTTGAGTTTTTATAAATAACGGCGTAGTTGTTACCATTAATACTGTTGGAATACCTGGTGGTTAAAATACAGTACTACGCGTAGTTGCACAGTAGCACACGGTATTGCACATTATTTTTTCAATTATTGATTCTTATGTGAGAAGGCACTACTCAATAATTGTTACAGTAATTTCTGTTCAATATTTTATTTTATTGAATCAATAATTGCTGCGTTGATATTTTATATTATTGTTGTTTCAATAATTGTTGCTGCACAATATTTTCCATTAACAGATCAATAATTCATATTATTTGAATAATATTATTAGATATCATTATTGGTAATGTCTAGAAAGTTCTGTCTAATGAGAGATTTTGTCATCTAATTACGCGCCAGTAAGGAGAAATCCTTATTGGAAAGTCCCCTCTTTCCTGAGAACGGCCTGGTTGTCATAATTGTGATTCTGTAATATTATTTGTGAATAATTAATTATTGATCTATATGATAATAAAATATTTATTTGATGTGGATATAAATGATAGATTTATTTATGTGGTTATAAATGAAGGAATTAATGTTGAGGTATTTTATCAGTATTTTGTCGGATTGGAGGTATTAAAAGAGTGTTCTTACAGCTTTATTGTGTGAGTTATAATTTTTAATCTGACCGTTGGATTGTTGTGATTTTTGGATATGTTATACATATATAAGTTGAGTATATGTTCACAAATTTTGAACCGTTAAAAACGAACGAATGATTTGTTATGAATTTTAAGAGGTGACTGATTTGAAAATTAGGTTTATAAATTATTTTGGTATAAAATTCTAGAAATGGGTGGGCCCCACTTTTGGTTGTTGGGGAAGATGGCTGATTTTTGGTGGATAGAATAGTAGCAGGTAAAGCCATCAGGTAGCAGGTCAAGTCTGCTTCGGCGTGCTAATATTTTCCTATAAATTGAGGGCTAAGTTAGAATTGAAAATCACACCAGAATTCATAAGTTTTCTTTCTTTTTCTCTCTAGATTATCGAGTGTATTTTGTGAGTATTTAGATACTTGGTGAGTTGTTATTCATCAGTGCAAGTTTCTTTCAGCGTCATATCCAATATCTAGTCAGAAGTGCTGCTCTTTTGAGGTAAGGGATATTAAGGGATTTTAAGAGTTATTATATTTTTCAGTTTCATAATTTTTCTTACCTTCAAAAATTCTGAAAAAATTTAAAATGATAATTTGATGATTTTTCTTGATTGTGTCCAAAAATGGCTATTTTTGGATGTATAGATTAAGAGTTATGAATTTTATGAGAATAGACTATTTTAAAAGTAACCGCTTATAACTCCTTGTGGTTAACTCCAAAATTGGTGAAATTTTTATTGGGAGTACATGTATATGATAGAAGTATACTCTGTAAATTTTGGAATTTTTGGAGAAAAGTACAATTTGTGATAAATGTCTAAATATTCGACAATTTTAGCCATATAAAAAATAATAAATGAATTTTAAAAATTCCGAAAAATATATATGTTCAATATGGGACTATATTCTACTAAATCCCAGAAAAGAAATATTTTTCGGACTAATTTGGTATTTTTCATGGAAATGGACTAGTTATGAGTAAATGAATTAAATATGTTATGCGAAGTAAGAAAATTGAAAATTAGGATTTTATGGCGTGAGAATCCTATATGAGGTATATGCAGATTTTTGATAAGGGTTTTGGTTATTGGTGATGAAATCTTATGAGTTTGGAATTTTAGGATGATTAAATACATTATTTAATAAAGTGTAAACAATTAAAATAAATTGTTTATAAGTTTAAGAAATGTTATTTCAATATCATTATACCAAAATATTGGTATAGATTTTATTATGGAATTTCTATCTTTTTGTGACGGGTTTACTATTCATGAGTTACTATTCACGAGTTACAATTCATGAGTTACTATTCACGAAGTTACTATTCACGAGTTACTATTCATGACAAAATTAGTTTCTTTTTTCAACCAAATTATAGTTGATTTATAAATATTACTCTTGAGATTAAATCTAGATGTTTTGATTATATTGATTTTACTATTATATTTAACATTTTTATAACCCTAATGATGATATTTCTATTTAACTTGAGTGTAAAGATGGGTAGATTTTTCGTATGATCATGACTATGGGTTCCCTTTGGCCAGTAGTTCAAAGATGAATTATTGACTGGTTTGATCATGACCATTGAATTTATAATTGAATATCTTTAACTTAAGTGCAAAGGTGAAATGATTAACATGGTTATAATTATTGTTTGTATAAATTCTGAAATGATTATATATTTCTTTGAGATATTAATATATTTGGCCTGTAGTGCAAATATGAACTGTTGATGAATATATTTGGCCTGTAGTGCAAATATGAACTGTTGAAAATTATCTTTGGCCTGTAGTGCAAAGATGAATTGTTGATGAATATCTTTGGCCCGTAGTGCAAAGATGACCTGTTGTTGAATATCTTTGGCCTGTAGTATAAAAATGGTCTGTTGATGAATATCTTTGGCCGTAGTGCAAAGATGAAGTTATTAGTATGATTATGAACAGGAACTGTGATTTGGTATAACCATGATCTTTGATGTTTCAGGTAAAGACATGTGATAAAAATAATCTTCGTCCTGGGTGCGAAGAGGAATTTAGAATCACAATTATGATTATGAGTTATTCATATGTTTGTGGACCAGAACTGTTGATTGATGTTACAGGGATAAAATATTGTTGGTGTATTTTTAACATGGAGAAGATAATAGACTTTATGGTCTATTTGACTCTTCTAATGGATTGCTCGTTCCGCTGCAACTATGGTTAAAATTTTTTATCATCTACCATATGTTCTAAATCTTTGATTTATTACTGTTGAAGGCTATTGATAATTTATTTATCTTTAGTCATGATATTCTTTACTGGGCTAGTTGTGCTCACCCTTCTGTTTCACAATTCCTTTCAGGTAATAAGAGTGTAGCTGGGTCGAGCGGGGGTAACAGGGGAATAGAACGGTGGTCATCATTTAGTAGTTATATTTGGTGAATCAAATAGGGTGAGGCGAACCCAACGTTGGAAGAGTGTTTTATCACTATCATATTGTGACGCCCCCAAAACAGGTATACATCACCTATTCTGAGTCACCAAATACATGGTACAAAAACAAATATAACCTTAGTAATACAATTGTCATGTAAAATACGACAACACATATACTGTGAGTTTGAATACAAATAGAGAGTATAAAAACTCAAAAGGAGTCCTCATTACAATTATTGATACACTATTTTACAAAAATTGTGAGGACTGCTAAATAGCTTTCTAAAACCGTCACTCCATACCCCGGCTAGTTCCTGCTATACTATCTCCCCCGGAGAAGAAAATGGAACAAAAAGGGTGAGCTCAACTAGCCCAGTAAGGAATATTATGACTAAGATAATATACAACAAATTATGGTTAGTCTTCAACAGGGAAAATCTGATAAAATATAATAGACAACAAGTTTTAGATCAACAACTGCAGCGGAAACAACAATCCATTAGAAGAGTCAAGTAGAGAAAGAATTCTACTAACTTCTAAGATTTAAAAGTCCATCATCAATATTTTATCCCCGTAACATCAATCAATATACATCTTGAATCAAATATTCATCTTTGCACTACAAGCCAAAGATATTCATTTGTATCACCAGTTGGTCATGTTCATCTCAACACCTGTTCATCTTTGTACTACAGGCCAAAGATATTCATAAGGTAATCATACATCTTTGCACTACAGGCCAAAGATATTCAGCAGTGTAAGACCCCGAATTTTATGAAATAAAAGTATTCAATTTTTCTTATAATTACTATTCAGTAAATGGTTAAATTAATAAATATTAAAGTTAAGGGTGATATATGAATTTTTTTTCAAAATACACAAGTGGTTATAAAATATTCATTGTTGTCGAGGAATATTTGTTTGGTCGTGGAAAATTCTTTCTGTCGGGGAATAGTCGTACCACGGCGGAGCTATTTGTGGGCCCCATAACAGAATAACTGTCGGATGAAGAAAACGACAAATTTGAGTTTTTACAAATAACGGCGTAGTTGTTACTGTTAACACTGTTGGAATATCCGGTGGTTAAAATACAGTAATACGTGTTATTACACAGTAGCACACGGTATTGCACAGTAGTTTTGTAATTATTGATTATTACTTAAGAAAGCATTACTCAATAATTGTTACAGTAATTACTGTTCAATATTTTATTTTATTGATTCAATAATTGCTACGTTAAAATTTTATATTATTGTTGTTCAATAATTATCACTGCACAGTATTTTCCATTATCAGATCAATAATTCATATTATTTGAATAATATTATTAGGTAACATTATTGGCAATGTCTAGAAAGTCCTGTCTAAGGAGAGGTTTGGTCACCTAATTGTGCGCCAGTAAGGAAAAATTCTTATTGGAAAGCCCCCTTTTTCCTAGGAACGGCCTGATTGTCATAAATGTGATTCTGTAATATTATTTGTGAATAATTAATGATTGATTCATATGATAAGGAAATATTTATTTTATGTGGATATAAATGAGGGATATATTTTGTGGTTAAAAGTGAAGGAGTTAATGTTGAGGTGTTTTATCTGTATTTTTATCGGAACGGAGGTATTGAAAATCAAATTAGGGTTTTTGAGATATTTTGCGAGGGTTATAATTTTTAATCCGACCGTTGGATCGTGATAATATTTGGATATGTTATACATATATAAGTTGAGTATATGTCCGCAAATTTTGAACCGTTAAAAATGGACGTATGATTTGTTTTGAATTTTATGAGATGACTTGTTCAGAAATTGTTGAATTTTCAGAGTTAATCATTTTGGTGGAAAATTCTAGAATTGGTGGGCCCCACTCTTGGTTGGTGAAGAAATATGCTGAGATTTTTATTCAAATATGGTGGATGAAAATAGTAGCAGGTAAAACCATCAGGTTGCAGGTTAAGTCTGTTTCGACGTGCTAACATTTTTCTATAAATAGAGGGCTAAGTTAGAATTGAAAATCACACCAGAATTCATAAGTTTTCTCTCTTTTTCTCTCTAGATTATCGAGTATATTTTGTGAGTATCTAGATACTTGGTGAGTTGCTATTCATCAGTGCAAGTTTCCTTCAGCGTTATATCCGATATCGAGTCAGAAGTGCTGCTCTTTTGGGGTAAGGGATAGTAAGGAATTTTAAGGGTTATTATGTTTTTCAGTTTGTACTTCTTCCGACCTTCAGAAAATTCTAAAATAATTTGAAATGATATTTTGATGAGTTTTATTGATTGTGTTCAAAAATGGTGATTTTTGGATGTATAGATTAAGAGTTATGAATTTTACGGGAAAAGACTATTTTAAAAGTAACCGCTTATAACTCCTTGTAGTTAACTCCAAATTGATGAAATTTTTATTGAAAGTATATCTATATAATATAAGTGTACTCTGTGAATTTTGGAATTTTTGGATAAAATTACAATTTATGATAAATGTCTAAATATTCGGTTGTTTTGACCATATGAAAAATAGTAAATGAGTTTTAAAAATTTTGGAAAAAATATATGTTTAATATGAGACTATATTCAGCTAAATCCCAGAAAAGAAATATTTTTAGAACTGATTTGCTATTTTTCATGAAAATAGACTAGTTATGAGTAAATGAATTAAATATGTAATGTGAAGTAAGAAAATTAGAAAATAGGATTTTATGGCTTGAGAATCCTATATGAGGTATATGCAGATTTTTGATGAGGGTTTTAGTTATTGGTAATGAAATCTTATGAGTTTGGCATTTTAGGATGATTAAATACATTATTTAGTAAAGTGTAAACAATTAAAATAAATTGTTTATAAGCTTAAGAAATATTATTATTTCAATATCATTATACCGAAATATTGGTATGAATTTTATTGTGGAATTTCTACCTTTTTGTGTCGGGATTACTATTCACGAGTTACTATTCACGAGTTACTATTCACGATAAAATTGGTTTCTTTTTCTAAACAAATTATAGTTGATTTATGAATATTACTCTTGAGATTAAATCTATATGTTGATCATATTATTTTTATTATCATATATAACATTTTTTATAACCCTGATGTTGAAATTCTCTTTCACTTGAGTGTAAAGATGGATAGATTATTGGTATGATCATGACTTTGGGTTCTCTTTGGCCAGCAGTACAAAGTTGAATTATTGACTAGTATGATCATGACCATTGAATTTATAATTGAACATCTTCAGCTTAAAGTGCAAAGGTGAAATGATCAACATGGTTATAATTATTGTTTATATAAATGATTATATATTTCTTTGAGATATTAATATATTTGGCCTGTAGTGCAAATATGAACTGTTGATGAATATATTTGGCTTGTTGTACAAATATGAACTGTTGAGGAATATCTTTGGGCTGTAGTGCAAAGATGAATTGTTGATGAATATCTTTGGCCCGTAGTGCAAAGATGACCTGTTGTTGAATATCTTTGGCCAGTAGTGCAAAGATGAATTGGTGACGAATATCTTTGGGCCGTAGTGCAAAGATGAAGTTATTAGTATGATTATGAACATGAACTGTGATTTGGTATAACCATGATATTTGATGTTTCAGGTAAAGACATGTAATGAAAATTATCTTCGTCCTGGGTGCGAAGAGGAATTTGGAATCACAATTATGATTATGAGTTATTCATATATTTGTGGACTAGAACTGTTGATTGATGTTACAGGGATAAAATATTGTTGGTGGATTTTTAATATGGAGAAGATAATAGACTTTATGGTCTATTTGACTCTTCTGATGGATTGCTCGTTCCGCTGTAATTATGGTTGAAATTTTTTTATCATCTACCATATGTTCTAAATCTCTGATTTATTACGGTTGAAGGCTATTGATAATTTATTTATCTTTAGTCATGATATTCTTTACTGGGCTAGTTGTGCTCACCCTTCTGTTTCACAATTCTTTTCAGGTAATAAGAGTATAGCTGGGTCGAGCGGGGGTAACAGGGGAATAGAACGGTGGTCGTCATTTAGTAGTTATATTTGGTGAATCAAATAGGGTGAGGCGAACCCAACGTTGGAAGGGTGTTTTGTCACTATCATACAAGATGTCTAATGATATACAATCTCGTGTCATCATAAGACAGGGATGTGCTCATCCATTTGCTGAGTATATTTACGAGCACTACCTATATAATTTTGGTGTTTGTTTGAAGTATAATTCTCAATTAGAGACAGGGGAGATAATGATATGTCAAGAGAAGACTCCCCATTGGGAAGAATATGATAGTAATCTTCTCATTTTTCTTTGAGGTCTATTGGGTCAGCTAAGGATAATTCTATGGCCATATGATATCTATCATAACCTAGAAGCATGGCCTCCCATGTACGAAGGTTTCCTTGAGCACTTTCCAAAGATTCTAATTTCTAAAACAGTTTTTGACTATACCTTTATGTAAGGTATCATTGTGAGGTGCTGTCCACGATTAGGACATGAGTCACATTTGGTATATATTTGTATCCAAACTCACAACATATGTGTTGTTGTATTTTGCATGACAATTGTTGTAATAAAGTTGTAGTTATTTTCTGTACCATGTATTTGGCGACTTAGAATAGGTTGGATGGAATGGACCTATTTTGGGGGCGTTACAGTTGGTATCAGAGCTTAGGGATATGATGCCTGGTTAAGATGTGAGATTAGAACTAGGAGGGGAGAGATGGGAAATTTCTTCGCTAGTATGACCTACCTAAGTTTGTTTGGTATTTGTTGGTCAGTCATAATATCGGGATATTATGTGATATGTTAATTTATTCAATTAACCCTTGTTTTGAAGCTGTATTCTAGAATGATATCTGAAATACAGGAGATGAGCATTGGTAAAATCATGATGACAGGGAAGATGAAATCTGAAATGAAAGCAAGGTATTCTCAACTCTTCGAAATACCAGGTACGTAAATTTCGGGGACGAAATTTCATAAGGAGGGGAGATTGTAAGACCCCGAATTTTATGAAAAAAAAGTATTCATTTTTTCTTATAGTTACTATTCAATAAATGGTTAAATTGATAAAAGTTAAAGTTAAGGGTGATATATGAATTTTTTTCAAAAATAAGCAAGTGGTTATAAAATAATCATTGTTGTCGGGGAATATTCGTTTGGTCGTGGAATATTCTTTCTGTTGGGGAATATTCGTACGACGTCGCAGCTATGTGTGGGCCCCATAACGGAAAACGGTCGGGGGAAGATAACGACAAAAAATGAGTTTTTATAATTAACGGCGTAGTTGTTACCGTTAACACTGTTGGAATACCCGGTGGTTAAAATACAGTAATACGCATGGTTGCACAGTATTTTGAATTATTGATTCTTACGAAGGAAGGCACTACTCAATAATTGTTACAGTAGTTACTGTTCAATATTTTATTTTATTAATTCAATAATTGCTGCGTTGATATTTTATATTATTGTTATTTTAATAATTGTTGCTGCACAGCATTTTCCATTATCAGATCAATAATTCATATTATTTAAATAATATTATTAGATAGCATTATTGACAATGTCTAGAAAGTTATGTCTAAGGAGAGGTTTGGTCACCTAATTGCGCTCTAGTAAGGAGAAATTCTTATTGGAAAGCCCCCTCTTTCCTGGGAGCGGCCTGGTTGTCATAAATGTGATTTTGTAATATTATTTGCGAATAATTAATTATTGATTCATATGATAAGGAAATATTTATTTTATGTGGATATAAATGAGGGATATATTTTGTGGTTAAAAGTGAAGGAGTTAATGTTGAGGTGTTTTATCTGTATTTTTATCGGAACGGAGGTATTGAAAATCTAATTAGGGTTTTTGAGATATTTTGCGAGGGTTATAATTTTTAATCCGACCGTTGGATCGTGGTAATATTTGGATATGTTATACATATATAAGTTGAGTATATGTCCACAAATTTTGAACCGTTAAAAATGAACGTATGATTTGTTATGAATTTTATGAGATGACTTGTTCAGAAATTGTTAAATTTTCAGAGTTAATCATTTTGATGGAAAATTCTAGAATTGGTGGGCTCCACTCTTGGTTGGTGAAGAAATGTGCTGAGATTTTTATTCAAATGTGGTGGGTGGGAATAGTAGCAGGTAAAGCCACCAGGTTGAAGGTTAAGTCTGCTTCGGCGTGCTAATATTTTCCTATAAATAGAGGGCTAAGTTAGAATTGAAAATCACACCAGAAACATAAGCTTTCTCTCTTTCTCTCTCTATATTAGGAAGCATATTTTTTGAGTATTTAGATACTTTGAGAGTTTCTATTCAGTGCAAGTTTCCTTCGGCTTTGCATTCCAGTCAGAAATACTGCACTTTTGAGGTAAGGGATAGTAAGGGATTTTAAGGGTTGTTATGATTTTCAGTTTCGTAATTTTTCTGAACTTCAAAAAAATTCTGGAAAAATTTAAAATGATATTTTTATGAGTTTTATTGATTATGTCCAAAAATGGTGATTTTTGGATGTATTGATTAAGAGTTATGAATTTTACGTGGAAAGACTATTTTAAAAGTAACCGCTTATAACTCTTTGTGATTAACTCCAAAATTGATGAAATTTTTATTAGAAGTACATCTATATAATATCAGTGTACTTTATAAATTTTGGAATTTTTGGATAAAAGGACAATTTATGATAAATGTCTAAATATTCGGTAGTTTTGGCCATACAAAAAATAGTAAATGAGTTTTAAAAATTTTGAAAAAAATATATGTTCAATATGGGACTATATTCTGCTAAATCCCAGAAAAGAAATATTTTTGTAACTGATTTGGTATTTTTCATAAAAATAGACTAGTTATGAGTAAATGAATTAAATATGTAATGTGAAGTAAGAAAATTGGAAAATAGGATTTTATGGCTTGAAAATCCTATATGAGGTATATGCAGATTTTTGATGAGGGTTTTGGTTATTGGTAATGAAATCTTATGAGTTTGGCATTTTAGGATGATTAAATGCATTATTTAGTAAAGTATAAACAATTAAAATAAATTGTTTATAAGCTTAAGAAATATTATTATTTCAATATAATTATACCGAAATATTGGTATGAATTTTATTATGGAATTTCTACCTTTTTGTGTCGGGGTTACTATTCATTAGTTACTATTTACGAGTTAATATTTACGAGTTACTATTTACGATAAAATTGGTTTCTTTTTCTAACCAAATTATAGTTGATTTATGAATATTACTCTTGAGATTAAATCTATATGTTGATCATATTGTTTTTATTATCATATATAACATTTTTTATAACCCTGATGTTGAAATTCTCTTTCACTTGAGTGTAAAGATGGGTAGATTATTGGTATGATCATGACTTTGGGTTCTCTTTGGCCAGTAGTGTAAAATTGAATTATTGGCTAGTTGTGCTCACCCTTCTGTTTCACAATTCCTTTCAGGTAATAAGAGTGTAGCTGGGTCGAGCGGGGGTAACAGGGGAATAGAACGGTGATCATCATTTAGTAGTTATATTTGGTGAATCATCTAGGGTGAAGCGAACCCAATGTTGGAAGGGTGTTTTGCCACTATCATACAAGATGTCTAATGACATACAACCTCGTGTCATCATAATATAGGATTGTGCTCATCCACTTGCTGAGTATATTTACGAGCACTACCTATATAATGTTGGTGTTTGTTTTAAGTATAATTCTCAATTAGAGACAGTGGAGATAATGATAAGTCAAGAGAAGACTCACCATTGGGAAGAATATGATAGTAATCTTCTCGTTTTTCTTTGGGGTATATTGGGTCAACCAAGGATAATTCTGTGGCCATATGATATATATCACAACCTAGAAGCATGGCCTCCCATGTACAAAGGCTTTCTTGAGCACTTCCCAAAGATTTTAATTTCTAAAACAATTTTTGACTATACCTTTATGTAAGGTGTCATTGTGACGTGATATCCAAGGTTGGAATAAGAGTCACAGTTTGTATATATTTGTATCAAAACTCACAACATATGTGTTGTTGTATTTTGCACGACAATTGTTGTAATAAAGTTGTAGTTATTTTCTGTACCATGTATTTGGCGACTTAGAATAGTTTGGATGGATTGGACCTATTTTGGGGTTGTCACAGTTGGTATCAGAGCTTAGGGATATGGTCTCTGGCGGAGATCGGGGAATATAACTAGGAGGGGAGAGACGAGCAAATCCTTCGCTAGTGTGTCCTACCTAAGCTTATTTGTTGGTCAGTCATAATATCGGGATATTATGTGATATGTTAATTTGTTTAATTAACCCTTGTTTTATGGCAGTATTTGAGAATGGCTGCTGAAAATGTTAACAATGGAGTGAATGAGACCGTGGGGATACCTCTAATCATCAACCAGGATAATGTGATGTCAGGCAAAGAAGGAATTAGAGAAATCCATGTGGTGAGTGAAGAATTGATAGTTGCACCCGAGCTAGTCGCAGAGGTAGCAGCTGAGAGTGAGGAAGAAGAAGCACATGAGGAGAATTTATTAGAGGTATTATATAATCAAAATATAGAATTGTAAAATCGTATTCATGAGTTAGAAGAGCAGGCTGAAGAACGACAAGCGGTCGTGGAGCAAAAGGATGCAACAATTCAAGCTTGTGTTACCCGATATGTGATGCTTGAACAGATGCATTTTTTGGCAGAGTATAAGATGATAAAGATGGAATTTGAGCTGAAAGAAGAAAAAACTGAACGAGTGAGAATAAGTGATTCATGGGCAAAAGCCGCACGACACGTGGATATTGTGGAAAGAGATGTCCGATCTAAGAAGGCTAAAATAGATTATATGAATTTCTCTTTTTAGAAAGCAATTGGGAGAACCCAACATCGAGTTTTGAATTACCTTGTACAGAGCGGTCAACCTGAATTCGATATAGATCGAAGATTGATGATTCAGATCATGAATCAGGAGTACGACGAGGCAGTTGAGGGAGGAATATGCCCTATAGAAAAGTATATTCCAACGGTAGTGATGACGCCAATTGCTGCCCCAGACAAGTCAAAGCCGGGTAGTTCAAGGGAGAGCGGTTGTCATGACTTCCCAACAAGTGAGGAACCCATATGAAGTTACCACGGGAGATGAGCAATAGAGAAATCATGATGACCCGGGAGATAGAATCTAAAATGAAAGCAAGGTATTCTCAACTTTTCGAAATACCAGGCACGTAAATTTCGGGGACGAAATTTCATAAGGAGGGGAGATTGTAAGACCCCAAATTTTATGAAATAAAAGTATTCAAGTTTTCTTATAATTACTATTTAGTAAATGGTTAAATTGATAAATGTTAAAGTTAAGGGTGATATATGAATTTTTTTTCAAAATACACAAGTGGTTATAAAATATTCATTGTTGTCGAGGAATATTCGTTTGGTCGTGGAATATTCTTTCTGTCGGGGAATAGTCGTACGACGGCGCAGCCATTTGTGGGCCCCATAACAGAATAACTGTCGGATGAAGAAAATGATAAATTTGAGTTTTTACAAATAACGGCGTAGTTGTTACCGTTAACACTGTTGGAATACCCGGTGGTTAAAATACAGTAATATGCGTTATTGAACAGTAGCACACGGTATTACATAGTATTTTTGAGATTATTGATTCTTACGTAAGAAGGCACTACTCAATAATTATTACAGTAATTACTGTTCAATATTTTATTTTATTGATTCAATAATTACTACGTTAAAATTTTATATTATTGTTGTTCAATAATTGTCACTGCACAGTATTTCCCATTATCAGATCAATAATTCATATTATTTGAATAATATTATTAGATAACATTATTGGCAATGTCTAGAAAGTTCTGTCTAAGGAGAGGTTTGGTCACCTAATTGCGCTCTAGTAAGGAGAAATTCTTATTGGAAAGCCCCCTCTTTCCTGGGAACGGCCTGGTTGTCATAAATGTGATTTTGTAATATTATTTGTGAATAATTAATTATTGATTCATATGATAAGGAAATATTTATTTTATGTGGATATAAATGAGGGATATATTTTGTGGTTAAAAGTGAAAGAGTTAATGTTGAGATGTTTTATCTGTATTTTTGTCGGAACGGAGGTATTGAAAATCTAATTAGGGTTTTTGAGATATTTTGCGAGGGTTATAATTTTTAATCCGACCGTTGGATCGTGGTAATATTTGGATATGTTATACATATATAAGTTGAGTATATGTCCAAAAATTTTAAACCGTTAAAAATGAACGTATGATTTGTTATGAATTTTATGAGATGACTTGTTCAGAAATTGTTAAATTTTCAGAGTTAATCATTTTGGTGGAAAATTCTAGAATTGGTGGGCCCCACTCTTGGTTGGTGAAGAAATGTGCTGAGATTTTTATTCAAATGTGGTGGGTGGGAATAGTAGCAGGTAAAGCCATCAGGTTGCAGGTTAAGTCTGCTTCGGCGTGCTAATATTTTCCTATAAATAGAGGGCTAAGTTAGAATTGAAAATCATACCAGAATTCATAAGTTTTCTCTCTTTTTCTCTCTAGATTATCGAGTGTTTTTTGTGAGTATTTAGATACTTGGTGAATTGCTATTAATCAGTGCAAGTTTCCTTCAGCGTTATATTCGATATCGAGTCAGAAGTGCTGCTCTTTTGAGGTAAGGGATAGTAAGAGATTTTAAGGATTATTATGTTTTTCAGTTTGTACTTCTCCCGACCTTCAGAAAATTTTGGAAAAATTTGAAATGATATTTTGATGAGTTTTATTGATTGTGTCAAAAAATAGTGATTTTTGGATGTACAGATTAAGAGTTATGAATTTTACGGGAAAAGACTATTTTAAAAGTAACTGCTTATAACTCCTTGTGGTTAACTCCAAAGTTGATGAAATTTTTATTGGAAGTATATCTATATAATATCAGTGTACTCTGTGAATTTCGGAATTTTTGGATAAAATTACAATTTATGATAAATGTTTAAATATTCGGTTGTTTTGGCCATATGAAAAATAGTAAATGAGTTTTAAAAATTTTGGGAAAAATATATGTTCAATATGGGACTATATTCTGCTAAATCCTAGAAAAGAAACATTTTTTGGAACTTATTTGGTATTTTTCATGAAAATAGACTAGTTATGAGTAAATGAATTAAATATGTTATGTGAAGTAAAAAAATTAGAAACTAGGATTTTATGGCTTGAGAATCCTATATGAGGTATATGCAGATTTTTGATGAGGGTTTTGGTTATTGATAATGAAATCTTATGAGTTTGGCATTTTAGGATGATTAAATGCATTATTTAGTAAAGTGTAAACAATTAAAATAAATTGTTTATAAGCTTAAGAAATATTATTCTTTCAATATCATTATACCGAAATATTGGTATGGATTTTATTGTGGAATTTCTATCTTTTTCATGTCGAGTTACTATTCATGAATTACTATTCACGAGTTACTATTCACGAGTTACTATTCACGATAAATTTGTTTCTTTTTCTGACCAAATTATAGTTGATTTATGAATATTACTCTTGAGATTAAATCTATATGTTGATTATATTGATTTTATTATCATATATAACATTTTTATAACCCTAATGATGATATTTCTCTTTGACTTGAGTGTAAAGATGAGTAGATTTTTGGTATGATCATGACTATGGGTTCCCTTTGGCCAGTAGTACAAAGTTAAATTATTGACTGGTATGATCATGACCATTAAATTTATAATTGAATACCTTTAGCTTAAGTGCAAAGGTGAATTGATCAACATGGTTATAATTATTGTTTATATAAATTCTGAAATGATTATATATTTCTTTGAGATATTAATATATTTAGCCTATAGTGCAAATATGAACTGTTGATGAATATATTTGGCTTGCAGTGCAAATATGAACTGTTGTTGAATATCTTTGGCTTGTAGTACAAAGATGAACTGGTAATGAATATCTTTGGCCCATAGTGCAAAGATGACCTGTGGTTGAATATCTTTGGCCAGTAGTACAAAGATGAATTGTTGATGAATATTTTTGGCCCGTAGTGCAAAGATGACATGTTGTTGAATATCTTTGGCCAGTAGTGCAAAGATGAATAGGTGTTGAGATGAACATGACCAACTGGTGATACAAATGAATATCTTTTGCCGTAGTGCAAAGATGAAGTTATTAGTATGATTATGAACAGGAAATGTGATTTAGTGTAACCATGATCTTTGATGTTTCAGGTAAAGATAGGTGATGAAAATTATCTTCGTCCTGGATGAGAAGAGGAATTTACAACTACAATTATAATTATGAGTTATTCATATGATTGTGGACCGGAATTTTTGATTAATGTTACAGGGATAAAACATTGTTGGTGGATTTTTAACATGGAGAAGATAATAGACTTTGTAGTCTATTTGACTCTTCTAATGGATTGCTCGTTCCGTTGCAACTATGGTTGAAATTTTTATCATCTACCATATGTTCTAAATCTCTGATTTAATTCTGTTGAAGGCTATTGATAACTTATTTATCTTTAGTCATGATATTCTTTACTGGACTAGTTGTGCTCACCCTTCTGTTTCACAATTCCTTTCAGGTAATAAGAGTGTAGCTGGGTCGAGCGGGGGTAACAGGGGAATAGAACGGTGGTCATCATTTAGTAGTTATATTTGGTGAATCATCTAGGGTGAAGCGAACCCAACGTTAGAAGGGTGCTTTGCCACTATCATACAATATGTCTAATGACATACAACCTCGTGTCATCATAAGACATGATTGTGCTCATCCACTTGCTGAGTATATTTACGAGCACTACCTATATAATCTTGGTGTTTGTTTGAAGTATAATTCTCAATTAGAGACAGTGGAGATAATGATAAGTCAAGAGAAGACTCACCATTGGGAAGAATATGATAGTAATCTTCTCGTTTTTCTTTGGGGTATATTGGGTCAACCAAGGATAATTCTGTGGCCATATGATATCTATCACAACCTAGAAGCATGGCCTCCCATGTACAAGGGTTTTCTTGAGCACTTCCCAAAGATTCTAATTTCTAAAACAGTTTTTGACTATACCTTTATGTAAGGTGTCATTGTGAGGTTGTGTCCACGGTTGGGATATGAGTCACATTTGGTATATATTTGTATCCAAACTCACAGCATATGTGTTGTTGTATTTTGCATGACAATTGTTGTAATAAAGTTGTAGTTATTTTCTGTACCATGTATTTAGCGACTCAGAATAGGTTGGATGGAATGGACCTATTTTGGGGTTGTCACAAGTTAATAGACTTTATGGTCTATTTGACTTTTCTAATGGATTGCTCGTTCCGCTGCATGGCCTCCCATGTACGAAGGTTTTCTTGAGTACTTCCCAAAGATTTTAATTTTTAAAATAATTTTTGACTATACATTTATGTAAGGTGCCATTGTGACGTGATATCCAAGGTTGGAATAAGAGTTACAGTTGGTATATATTTGTATCAAAACTCACAACATATGTGTTGTTATATTTTGCACAACAATTATTGTAATAAAGTTGTAGTTGTTTTCTGTACAATGTATTGGGCGACTTAGAATAAGTTGGATGGATTGGACCTATTTTGGGGTTGTCACAAGTAGTATCATCATTTAGGACTGAGGATGATGAAAAATATTTTAAAGAAAACGAATCCAGTGAGATAAAAGAACAAATATTAGGGATTCATATTACAGTTTATCCAAGTTCAATAATACTCCATAATAACAAATTTTGAAGCAGAATTCAAAAATAAAGATCAAAACATGGATACAATCAAAGATAGTAACCATAATAGACAACTTGGACAAAAGAAGAAAATTTCATTTTTCGGTGAATAGTGCCGTATTCGTGAATAGTGCCGTATACGTGAATAGTAATCCCGACACAAAAAGTTCTAAATTTGATAAAAAGTTCATACCAATATTTCGGTATAATGATATTGAAGAAAATATCATTTTAAGAAGAATATAACACCCATTACCTCTAAATATCAGTACTTTTGATCGAAATATCGGTATAAGACTGAAGGCAACTTGCACTGATGAATAGAAACTCACAAAGTATCTAAATACTCAAAAAATACACTCAATAATCTAGAGAGAGAAAGAGAGAAAACTTGTTTCTGGTGTGATTTTCAATTCTAACTTAGCTCTCTATTTATAGGAAAATGTTAGCACGCCGAAGCAGACTTAACCTGCAACCTGATGGCTTTACCTGCTACTATTCCCACCCACCACATTTGAATAAAAATCTCAGCATATTTTCACCAACCAAAAGTGGGGCCCACTCAATTCTAGAATTTTCACCAAAATAATACATTCCAAAACTTCAACAATTTCTGAACCAGTCATCTCTTAAAATTCATAACAAATCATACGTTCATTTTTAACGGTTCAAAATTTGTGGATAAATACTCAACTTATATATGTATAACGTATCCAAAAATCACAACGATCCAACGGTCGGATTAAAAATTATAACCCCCGCAATATATCTCAAAAATACTGATAAAACACCTCAACATTAACTCCTTCATTTTTAACCACAAAATATATCTAACATTTATATTCACATAAAATAAATATTTTCTTATCATATGAATCAATAATTAATTATTCACAATTAATATTACAGAATCACATTTATGACAACCAGGTCGTTCCCAGGAAAGAGGGGGCTTTCCAATAAGGGTTTCTCCTTACTGGCGCGCAATTAGATGACCAAACCTCTCCTTAGATAGAACTTTCTAGATATTGCCAATAATACTATCTAATAATATTATTCAAATAATATGAAATATTGATTTGATAATGGAAAATACTGTGCAGAGACAATTATTGAAACAACAATAATATAAAATATCAATGCAGCAATTATTGAATCAATAAAATAAAATATTGAACATTAACTACTGTAACAATTATTGAGTAGTGCCTTCCTTCGTAAGAATCAATAATTCAAAAATACTGTGCAATCCGTGTGCTACTGTGCAACCACGCGTATTACTGTATTTTAACCATCGAGTATTCCAACAGTGTTAACGGTAACAACTACGCCGTTATTTATAAAAACTCAATTTTTGTTGTTATCTTCATCCAACCGTTTTCCATTATGGGGCCCACAAATAGCTACGTCATCGTACGAATATTCCCCGACGGAAAGAATATTTCACGACCAAACGAATATTTTATAACCACTTGTTTATTTTGCAAAATTTGCACATTTCACCCATAACCAAAATATTATATCAAATTAACACTTTATTATTCACAATAATAATTAGAGAAAATTTGATTTTATTCGTTAATAAGTTGGGGTCTTACAACCTACCCTCCTTATGAAATTTTGTTCTCGAAATTGACGTACGTACCTGGTGTTTTGAAAAGATGAGGATACCTCGCTTTCATTTCTGATTCTAAATCCCAGGTCATTTCTTCAATAGCATGATTTCTCTACAAAACCTTAACTTGTGGTATAACTTTCGTGCGTATAACATGCTCTTTCATATCCAAGATCTTAACATGTACCTCCTCGTATGTTAAATCTTCGGCTATCTCGTCTGGTTCTAACTCAATTATGTGGTTCGGGTCTTTCACATATTTACGAAGCACAGATACGTGAAAAATATTATGAACACGAGACATGCTTGGAGGTAATGCGAGTCGATATGCCACATTTTCTATTCGGTCAAGAATTTCAAATGGACCAACAAATCGTGGATTGAGCTTTCCTCTCTTCCCAAATCTTGTAACTCCTTTTCATGGTGCAACACGTAACAATACATGATCGCCAATACTAAATTCTACATCCTTTCGATGAAGATTCGCATAACTCTTTTGTAGATCTTGTGCCGTTTGTATACGTTGTCGAATCGTTTGGATCTTCTCTATAGTCATTCGTACCAACTCTGGTCCCAACAATGTTGCTTCACCCACCTCGTCCCAGCATACTAGAGAACGACATTTTCTTCCATACAACGCCTCGAATGGAGCCATACCTATACTTGCATGATAAGTACTGTTGTTGTAGGAGAATTTCACCAGTGGCAAGTACTTATCCCAACTTCCTTTGAAATCTAGAACAAAGAGTCTTAGTAGATCCTCAAGGGTTTGAATAGTCCTTTTCGATTGTCCGTCTATTTGAGGATGGTATGCCAAACTGAATCGTAAATTCTTGCCCATAGCTTTCTGCAAGCTAACCCAAAATCGTGAAGTGAATCTTGGGTCACGATCCGAAACTATGGATACTGGCATGCCATGCAATCTCACAATCTCATTAATGTACATACTAGTAAGACGTTCAAGGGAATAAGTCTCACGTATAGGTAAGAAATGAGCAGACTTGGTTAATCTATCAACAATGACCCAAATCGCATCTATGCCTTGAGAAACTTTGGGAAGACCTATAACGAAATCCATGGTAATGTGTTCCCATTTCTATTTCGGGATCTCAAGTGGTTGCAATGGAGCCTTTGGCACTTGATACTCCGCCTTTACACGTTGACAAGTTAAACACCTTGAGATAAACTCCGCAATCTTTCTCTTCATATTCCTCCACCAAAATGTATGTCGAAGATCGTGATACATTTTGGTACTCCTAGGATGGATTACAAACGGTGTGTTGTGTGCCTCCATCATGATTTTATGCTTCAAGTCAGAATCGTTAGGAACGCAAAGTCTAGAGTTGACTCGAAGTATTCCTTCTTCATCGATTCTTGCTTCTGGAATAGCACCTTCTTGCACTTTCTTCTTCATACGCATCAGCTCCATGTCCGTAGCTTGAGCAGCTTTAACTTTATCGATTAATGTCGGTTCTACTCGTATATTTGATATCATCACGTGGGTACTTGGATTGTTTACCTCTATCTCCATCCTTTGGAAATCATACAAAATGGGCTTTTGTGTTAACAACATTGCACTCGTACCCGCATATGATCTTCTACTCAATGCGTTAGTTACTACGTTCGCTTTTTCAGGATGATATTGGATGGTATGATTGTAATCTTTCAACAGCTCAAGCCAACGTCGTTGTCGTATGTTGAGTTCCTTTTGGGTGAAGAAATATTTGAGGCTTTTATGATCCGTATAGATCTCCACTTTCTCCCCATACAGGCAGTGTCTCCAAATCTTCAACGCGAAAATGACTGTTGTCAACTCCAAATCATGAGTAGGATAATTCCTCTCATATTCTTTGAGTTGTTGCGAGGCATAGGCTATGACTTTCCTATGTTGCACGAGAACACATCCTAACCCTTTGCCTGAAGCATCGCTGTAGATAACAAATCCATCCGAACCAGATGGTATTGTCAGAACAGGTGCCGAAATTAGTCTCCTCTTGAGTTCTTGAAAACTCTTCTCACAATCCTCACTCCAACCGAATTTTGTATCTTTACGAGTCAACTAAGTTAACGGAGTAGCAATTCGAGAAAATCCTTCCACGAATCTCCAATAGTAACCAGCTAAGCCTAGAAAGCTAGATATTTTGATTACTGACTTAGGTTGCTCTTAACTGTGACTCATATCCTAATCTTGGATAGCACGTCACAATGTCACCTATCAGTTTATCACCGCACGAATATGACGTCCCCTACAGAGAGTCTAGCTTCGGTGCATTCCACAAAGGAAGTCACCAGATAGAGGCTCGGTTACCAACTTCTATATTTGGGTTTTTAACTCCTGAAGTTCAATAGGAGCTATTTGATATGGATTTTTTAAAAATGGGTTTTGTACGGGGTTCAAAGTCGATACAAAATTCAATATCACACTCTGGGGGTAGGCCATGAAGTTCTTCAGGAAATACGTCAGGAAATTCACTAACAACAGAAATATCATTCAAATTTGACGTATTTTTGTTTAAATCCATGAAATAGGCTAAGAAAGCTTGACATCCGTTTTTCAATAAACAAATGACTTTATGGCTTGATATGAAAGTATTTGACTTTAATAGTTTGGTTGCTTGAATTCGCATAACAGGTTGGTTAGGAATATGAAAACTAACAACCTTACAAAAATAATCAATTTTGGCATGATGAGTAGTTAACCAATCAATTCCTAAAATCACATCAAAAGCAAGTATCTTTAAAGAGATAAGGTCAACAGGTAATGTGATTGTGCCAACCTGGATTAAGCAAGATTTATAAATTGTAGGTGTAATGAAAGTTTCTCCTAACGGAGTCTCCACAGATAGGTCAAAGTCTAATTTCTCCAGAGTCAAGTTTAAATGTTGAGCACAAGCAGGAGAGATAAAAGAATGGATAGAACCGGTATCTAGTAAAGTATAAACTTTGCAAGAATTTAAGATTATCTTACCCGTGATCACCTCGTTCGGGTTTCTCGCGTTTTGGCCAGTCACGACAAACACTCTTCCAGGAACCGCTGATTTCGACTTATCCGGGACAGCTTTTGGAGTCACCATCCCCGCTGGCTTGGTTTTGCTATAAAACACTCTCGAGCTATATGACCCTCCTTTCCACAGTTATAACATACCTTGGATTGTTGTGGGCAGTTTGGGCTGATATGTCCCTCTTTCCCGCATTTGTAACAAACGACCGGTGCTCGTTCTCCTCCCATAGAAATAGTTGATGTTTGTGCTGACGTTTTCACGTTATCATTGTTGTACCTTCTCTTCTTGAAATATCCTCCTGACTCGCTCTTTCTATTATCACGGCCACGATTTCCACCAGAGTGGTTACCGCTTTTGTTCGAATGTTTTCCTCTCTGCTGGTTTTCATTGGTCCGATGACCGCTACCACCGGTATTACCTTTGTTGTGTTCCCTTGGTTGAATATACTCATTATCTCGCTTTAATAATTGAGCCCTGTTTACAACATCTGAATATAAAGAAAATTTATGTGAGATAAGATATTGCCAAATCTCGGGTTTTAAACCTCTCAGAAACATCCTTGTCATTCGTTCCTCATTCTCAACCAAATAAGGTGCAAACCTGGATAACTCTGCAAACTTCGCCTCGTACTGGGACACCATCATGTTATTTTGTTCCAGTCTAATAAACTCTACCTCCTTCATATGACGAATACTTTCAGGAAAGTACTTGTCATTAAACAGTTTCTGAAATGTTTCCCAGGACATGTTGAGTGCGTCAGGCTGGGTACGCTTCACAGACTCCCACCAGTAGTCTGCCTCACCGTGGAATATAAAGGTGGCGAATGAAACCTTTTGTTCCTCCGTGCATCCCAAGACATCGAATATCTTGGTAATTTACTTGACCCACGTTTCCACCTTGATCGGATCCGGCTTTCCCTGAAAGTCTGGTGGTCCCAACTCTTTGAATTGCTTGGCCGTGACAAACCGCGCGTTGTTATCATTTCCACCCGTATTCTGCACATGAGTCTCCCTAGCTCGTCTGATTTTGCATGAACTGCAAAAAGCTCCTAAACATTCCATCATTCATCGTTTGCTCGGTAACGTTGTTTACAGGAGGAATATTGCCTTTCTGTTGCACGTTCTCCTGGTTTGTGACTAAAGGTTGTTCCACAGTCTCATATACTCCATTGTTAACGTTCTCGGCTGCCATTCTCAAATACTACAATAAAATAAGGGTTAATTAAACAAATTAACATATCACATAATATCCCTATATTATGACCAACCAACAAATAAACTTAGGTAAGACACACTAGCAAAGGATTTACTCGTCTCTCCCCTCCTAGTTCTATTCCCCGATCTCCGCCAGAGACCATATCCCTAAGCTCTGATACCAACTGTGACGCTCCCAAAACAGGTACACATCACCTATTCTGAGTCGCCAAATACATGGTACAAAAACAAATACAACCTCAGTAATACAATTATCGTGCAAAATACGACAACACATATACTGTGACTTTGAATACAAATAGAGAGTATAAAAACTCAAAAGGAGTCCTCATTACAATTATTGATACACTATTTTACAAAAATAGTGAAGACTGCTAAACAAATTTCTAAAACCGTCACTCCATACCCCGGCTAGTTCCTGCTATACAATCTCCTCCTGAGAAGAAAATAGAACAAAAAGGGTGAGCTCAACTAGCCCAGTAAGGAATATTATGACTAAGATAATATACAACAAATTATGGTTAGTCTTCAACAGGGAAAATCTGATAAAATATAATAGACAACAAGTTTTAGATCAACAACTGCAGCGGAAATAACAATCCATTAGAAGAGTCAAGTAGAGAAAGAATTCTACTAACTTCTAAGATTTAAAAGTCCATCATCAATATTTTATCCCTGTAACATCAATCAATATACATCTTGAATCAAATATTCATCTTTGCACTACAAGCCAAAGATATTCATTTGTATCACCAGTTGGTCATGTTCATCTCAACACCTGTTTATCTTTGCACTATAGGCCAAAGATATTCATCAGGTAATTATACATCTTTGCACTACAGACTAAAGATATTCAGTAGTATCATCATTTAGGACTGAGGATGATGAAAAATATTTTTAAAAAAACGAATCCAGTGAGATAAAAGAACAAATATTAGGGATTCGTATTACATTTTATCCAAGTTCAATAATACTCCATAATAACCAATTTTGAAGCAGAATTCAAAAATAAAGATCAAAACATGGATACAATCAAAGATAGTAACCATAATAGACAACTTGGACAAAAAGAAGAAAATTTCATTTTTCGGTGAATAGTGCCGTATTCGTAAATAGTGCCGTATACGTGAATAGTAACGTATACGTGAATAGTAATCCCAACACAAAAAGTTCTAAATTTGATAAAAAAATTCATACCAATATTTCGGTATAATGATATTGAAGAAAATATCATTTTATGAAGAATATAACACCCCTTACCTCAAAATATCAGTACTTCTGATCGGAATATCGGTATAAGGTTGAAGAAAACTTGAACTGATGAAGAGAAACTCACAAAGTATCTAAATACTCACAAAATACACTCAATAATCTAGAGAGAGAAAGAGAGAAAACTTGTTTCTGGTGTGATTTTTAATTCTAACTTAGCCCTCTATTTATAGGAAAATGTTAGCACGCCGAAACAGACTTAACCTGCAACCTGATGGCTTTACCTACTACTATTCCCACCCACCACATTTGAATAAAAATTTTAGCATATTTTCAGCAACCAAAAGTGGGGCCCACTCAATTCTAAAATTTTCTACCAATATAATACATTCCAAAACTTCAACAATTTCTAAACCAGTTATCTCTTAAAATTCATAACAAATCATACGCTCATTTTTAACGGTTCAAAATTTGGGGATATATACTCAACTTATATATGTATAACATATCCAAAAATCACAACGATCCAACGGTCGGATTAAAAATTATAACCCCCGCAATATATCTCAAAAACCCTGATTGATTTTTAATACCTCCATTCCGACAAAATGCTGATAAAACACCTCAACATTAACTCCTTCATTTTTAACCACAAAATATATCCACAATTTTTTTCACATAAAATAAATATTTTCTTATCATATGAATCAATAATTAATTATTCACAATTAATATTACAGAATCACATTTATGACAACCAGGTCGTTTCCAGGAAAGAGGGAGCTTTTAAATAAGGGTTTCTCCTTACTGGCGGGCAATTAGATGACCAAACCTCTCCTTAGACAGAACTTTCTAGATATTGTCAATAATGCTATCTAATAATATTATTCAAATGATATGAATTATTGATCTGATAATAGAAAATACTGTGCAATGATAATTATTGAAACAACAATAATATAAAATATCAATGCAGTAATTATTGAATCAATAAAATAAAATATTGAACAATAACTACTGTAATAATTATTGAGTAGTGCCTTCCTTCGTAAGAATCAATAATTCAAAAATACTATGCAATCCGTGTGTTACTGTACAACCACGCATATTACTGTATTTTAACCACCGGGTATTCCAACAGTGTTAATGGTAATAACTACGCCGTTATTTATAAAAACTCAATTTTTGTCGTTATCTTCATCTAACCGTTTTTCGATATGGGGCCCACAAATAGCTGCGCCATCGTACAAATATTCCCTGACAGAAAAAATATTCCACGACCAAACGAATATTCTCCGACAAAATGAATATTTTATAACCACTTGTTTATTTTGTAAAATTTGCACATTTCACCCATAACCAAAATATTATATCAAATTAACACCTTATTATTCACAATAATAATTAGAGAAAATTTGATTTTATTCATTAATAAGTTGGGGTCTTACAACCTCCCCTCCTTATGAAATTTCGTCCTCGAAATTGACGTACGTACCTGGTGTTTCAAAAAGGTGAGGATACCTCGCTTTCATTTCTGATTCCAACTCCCAGGCAATTTCTTCAATAGCATAGTTTCTCTACAAAACCTTAATTTGTGGTATAACTTTCGTGCGTAGAACATGCTCTTTCCTATCCAAGATCTTAACAGATACCTCCTCGTACGTTAAATCTTCGGTTATCTCGTCTGGTTCTAACTCAATTATGTGGTTCGGGTCTTTCACATATTTACGAAGCACAGATACGTGAAAAATATTATGAACACGAGACATGCTTGGAGGTAATGCGAGTCGATATGCCACATTTCCTATTCGGTCAAGAATTTCAAATGGACCAACAAATCGTGGATTGAGCTTTCCTCTCTTCCCAAATCTTGTAACTCCTTTTCATGGTGCAACACATAACAATACATGATCCCCAATACTAAATTCTACATCCTTTCGATGAAGATCCGCATAACTCTTTTGTCGATCTTGTGCCGTTTGTATACGTTGTCGAATCGTTTGGATCTTCTCTGTAGTCATTCGTACCAACTCTGGTCCCAACAATGTTGCTTCTCCCACCTCATCCCAGCATACTGGAGAACGACATTTTTTTCAATACAACGCCTCGAATGGAGCCATACCTATACTTGCCTGATAAGTACTGTTGTTGTAGGAGAATTCCACCAGTGGCAAGTACTTATCCCAACTTCCTTTGAAATCTAGAACACAAAGTCTTAGTAGATCTTCAAGGGTTTGAATAGTCCTTTCTGATTGTCCATCCGTTTGAGGATGGTATGCCGAACTGAATCGTAAATCCGTGCCCATAGCTTTCTGCAAGCTAACCCAAAATCGTGAAGTGAATCTTGGGTCACGATCTGAAACTATGGATACTGGCATGCCATGCAATCTCACAATCTCATTAACGTACATACTAGCAAGACGTTCAAGGGAATAAGTCTCACGTATATGTAAGAAATGAGCAGACTTGGTTAATCTATCAACAATGACCCAAATCGCATCCATGCCTTGAGAAACTTTGGGAAGACCTATAACGAAATCTATGGTAATGTGTTCCCACTTCCATTTCGGGATCTCAAGTGGTTGCAATGGACCCTTTGGCACTTGATGCTCCGCCTTTACACGTTGACAAGTTAAACACCTTGAGATAAACTCCGCAATCTCTCTCTTCATATTGCTCCACTAAAATGTATGTCGAAGATCGTGATACATTTTGGTACTCCCAGGATGGATTACAAACGGTGTGTTGTGTGCCTCCATCATGATTCTATGCTTCAAGTCAGAATCGTTAGGAACACAAAGTCTGGAGTTGACTCGAAGTATTTCTTCTTCATCGATTCTTGCTTCTGGAATAGCACCTTCTTGCACGTTCTTCTTCATACGCATCAGCTTCATGTCCGTAGCTTGAGCAACTTTAACTTTATCTATTAAAGTCGGTTCTACTCGTATATTTGATATCATCACGTGGGTACTTGAAGCGTTTACCTTTATCTCCATCCTTTGCAAATCATACAAAATGGGCCTTTGTGTTAACAACATTGCACTCGTACCCGCATATGATCTTCTACTCAATGCGTCAGCTACTACGTTTACTTTTTAAGGATGATATTGGATGGTATGATCGTAATCTTTCAATAGCTCAAGAAAACGTCATTGTCGTATGTTGAGTTCCTTTTGGGTGAAGAAATATTTGAGGCTTTTATGATCCGTATAGATCTCCACTTTCTCCCCATACAGGTAGTGTCTCCAAATCTTCAACGCAAAAATGACTGCTGCCAACTCCAAATCATGAGTAGGATAATTCCTCTCATATTCTTTGAGTTGTTGCGAGGCATAGGCTATGACTTTCCCATTTTACACGAGAACACATCCTAACCCTTTGCCTGAAGCATCGTTGTAGATAACAAATCCATCCGAACCAGATGGTATTGTCAGAATAGGTGCCGAAATGAGTCTCCTCTTGAGTTCTTGAAAACTCTTCTCACAATCCTCGCTCCAACCGAATTTTATATTTTTACGAGTCAACTAAGTTAACGGAGTAGCGATTCGAGAAAATCCTTCCACGAATCTCTAATAGTAACCAGCTAAGCCTAGAAAGCTAGATATTTTGATTACTGACTTAGGTTGCTCTTAACTGTAACTCATATCCCAATCTTGGATAGCACGTCACAATGGCACCTATCAATTTATCACCGCACGAATATGATGCTCTACTTGGCTCTTCTAAAATACAGTTGTATCTCTTTGGCCGTAGTGCAAAGATGAATTTATTAGTATGATTATGAAAAAGAATTGTGATTTGGTATAACCATGATTTTTGATGTTTCAGGTGAATATAGGTGTTGAAAATTATCTTCGTCCTGGGTGCGAAGAGGAATTTAGAATCACAATTATGATTATGAGTTATTCATATGATTATGGACAGGAATTATTGATTGATGTTACAGGGATAAAACATTATTGGTGGACTTTTAACATGGAGAAGATAATAGACCTAATGGTCTATTTGACTCTTCTAATGGATTGCTTGTTCCGCTGCAACTATAGTTGAAAAGTTTTATCAGCTACCATATGTTCTAAATCTCTGATTTATTAATAATGAAGGCTATTGATGATGTAAATTAGCTTTAATTATGATATTCTTTACTGGGCTAGTTGAGCTCACCCTTTTGCTTTTATTGTTCTCCTCAGGAAGTGAGAACGCAACAGGGACTAGTCGAGAAACGGAGTGACAGTCCAGATGATATCATTAGTAGTCCTCACTATTCTATAAAATAGTGTGATAGCTGTGGAGGTTCTCCCTAAACAGTATGGAAAAGTGTGTTGTATTCTATACATCATTTAGTAGTTATATTTGGTGAATTAAATAGGGTGAGGCGAACCCAACTTTGGAAGGGTGTTTTGCCACTATCATACAAGATACCTCGTGTTCTCATAAGACATGGTTGTGCACATTCACTTGCTAAATATAACTACGAGCACTATCTATATGATCTTAGAGTTTATTTGAAGTATAATTTTCACTTGGAGACAAGGGAGATATTTATATGTCAAGAGAAGACTCACAATTGGAAAGAAGATGATAGTAATCTTCTTATTTTTATTTGGGGACTTTTGGGTCAACTAAGGATAATTCTATGGACATGTGATATCTATCATAACCTAGACGCATGGCCTCCCATGTACGAAGGTTTCCTTGAGCACTTCCCAAATATTTTAATTTCTAAAACAGTTTTTGACTATACTTTTATGTAAAGTATCATTGTAAGGCTGTGGTCGAGGTACCATAAGAGTTACATACATTTGTATTAAAACTCATACTTAACTATGGTCGTATTCTATACGACAGCTCAACAGTTGTATAAATGAAGTTGTATTTGAATTTTGTACCATGTATCTGGTGACTCAGAATGGGTGATGTATACCTAATTTTGGGGGAGTCACAATTATCAAGTGTATTTTGTGAGTATTTAGATACTTGGTGAGTTGCTATTCATCAGTGCAAGTTTCTTTCAGCGTCATATCCGATATCCAGTCAGAAGTGCTGCTCTTTTGAGGTAAGGGATAGTAAGGGATTTTAAGGGTTGTTATGTTTTTCAGTTTCGTAATTTTTCTGACCTTCAAAAATTCTGGAAAAATTTGAAATGATAATTTGATGAGTTTTTTTGATTGTATCCAAAAATAGAAAATTTTGGATGTATAGATTAAGAGTTGTAAATTTTATGAGAAAAGACTATTTTAAAAGTAACCGCTTATAACTCCTTGTGGTTAACTCTAAAATTGGTAAAATTTTTATTGGGAGTACATGTATATGATAGAAGTATACTCTGTAAATTTTAGAATTTTTGGATAAAAGTACAATTTATGATAAATGTCTAATTATTCGACAATTATAGCCATATAAAAAATACTAAATGAATTTTAAAATTTTCGAGAAAAATATATGTTCAATATGAGACTATATTCTGCTAAATCTCAGAAAAGAAATATTTTTGGGACTAATTTGGTATTTTTCATGAAAATAGACTAGTTATGAGTAAATGAATTAAATATGTTATGCGAAGTAAGAAAATTGAAAAATAGGATTTTATGGCTTGAGAATCCTATATGAGGTATATGCAGATTTTTTATGAGGGTTTTGGTTATTGGTGATGAAATCTTATAAGTTTGGAATTTTACGATGATTAAATGCATTATTTAGTAAAATGTAAATAATTAAAATAAATTGTTTATAAGTTTAAGAAATGTTATTTCAATATTTTTATACCAAAATATTGGTATGGATTTTATTGTGGAATTTTTACCTTTTTGTGTCGAGTTTACTATTCATGAGTTACTATTCACGAGTTACTATTCACGAGTTACTATTCATGACAAAATTGGTTTCTTTTTCTAACCAAATTATAGTTGATTTATAAATATTACTCTTGAGATTAAATCTAGATATTTTGATTATATTGATTTTACTATTATATTTAACATTTTTATAACCCTAATGATGATATTTCTATTTGACTTGAGTGTAAAGATGGGTAGATTTTTGGTATGATCATGACTATGGGTTCCCTTTGGCCAGTAGTGCAAAGTTGAATTGTTGACTGGTATGATCATGACCATTGAATTTATAATTGAATATCTTTAGCTTAAGTGCAAAGGTGAAATGATCAACATGGTTATAATTATTGTTTATATAAATTCTGAAATGATTATATATTTCTTTGAGATATTAATATATTTGGCCTGTAGTGCAAATATGAACTGTTGATGAATATATTTGGCCTGTAGTGTAAATATGAACCGTTGAAGAATATCTTTGGCCTGTAGTGCAAAGATAAATTATTGATGAATATCTTTGGCCCGTAGTGCAAAGATGACCTGTTGTTAAATATCTTTAGCCTGTAGTGCAAAGATGGTCTGTTGATGAATATCTTTGGCTATAGTGCAAAGATAAAATTGTTAGTATGATTATAAACAGGAACTGTGATTTGGTATAACCATGATTTTTGATGTTTCAGGTAAAGACATGTGATGAAAATTATCTTCGTCCTGGATACGAAGAGGAATTTAGAATTACAATTATGATTATGAGTAATTCATATAATTGTGGAAAGGAACGGTTAATTAATGTTACAGGGATAAAATATTGTTGGTGGACTTTTAATGTAAGACCCCAACTTTTATAAATAAAGATGAATTTTCTATAAATATCATTTTCGAATATTATGGAGTTAATTTGATATAATGTTATTGTTATGGGTAATATTTATAAATTTTGCAAATTACGCAAGTTGTTATATAATATTCGATTGGTCGGGGAATATTCGTTTTAACAGGGAATATTCGTATAACGACACAATCATTGGTGGACCCCACAACGGAATTATTGTCGGATTGAGAAAACGACAAAAATATTTTATTAAAAATAACGGCGGAAGTTTTACCATTGTTACTGTTGAACTACTCGGTAGTAAAAGTACAGTAATACGTGTGGTTGCATAGTAGCACACGGTATTGATTATTAATGCTTATGTGAGAAGTCACTCAGTCTGATTCAATTATTGTCAGTTAATAATATGAATTATTTAGCGATAATGACGTTTTGTTTTATTCGTATTATTAACGTAATAAAACAGAAACATCTTTTTATATAAAACAGAATACTTTATTAAAGTTATACTATAAATAGAATATATTATATTTTATTTAAAAGATTTTTCTTTAAATATGGACCGTCAGATTAAAGTAATCAATCTGGACCGTTCATGGATTAGTTACTATGCATTCTATTTTTCTATAAATAGCAGCTCATTCCTTCATTATTTCTTATGAATTCACTGAACTCTAGAGAGAGAAACTATAAAGAGAAACTATAGAGAGAGAGAAGAAGAGTATTCTGCTACTTAACTACTTCCTTACTTCAGCTCTTCTTTAAAACGGTAAGGGGTGTTATTCTTTCTTATTCATGAAGAGAACTTTTGTTATTCTATTTCTTATTATTCTGTTGGAATAACCTGTATACGCGGTCTACCCTATACTTGGTGACATTCTTCTATTATTTTGTTGGAACATCCTGTCTGTGTGTTTTACACCGGACCTGGTTCCGTTATTATTATTATTTTGTTGGAACATCATGTCTGTGTGTTTTACACCGGACCTGGTTCCGTCTTGTTATTATTCTGTTGGAACATCCTGTCTATGTGTTTTACACCGGACCTGGTTCCATTATTTATTATTCTGTCGGAATATCCTGTCTGTGCGTTTACGCCGGACCTGGTTCCATTATTTATTATTCTGTTGGAATAACCTGTCTGTGCGGTCTATCGCATGCATGGTGATTTCTTTTGTTATTCCATTCTTTATTATACTCAGTTGGTTAAGTTTTGACTTCTATACTCCATGAAATTTGTAGAATATCCTTGATAGTTGCGTTTCATCCAATATCTTTTCAAGAAAATATTCTTCTAAGCATTCTTGAATTTTACTCCACAAAGCAGTATCATGTTGACAATTTGGATGTTGTTAATTCTTGGATAAATTAATTCTTGAACTTGTTTTATTGAATTCTTATATCATTGTCATCATCCTCATGTTTATAAAATGTTGAAAGTCATCTGTGGCCTGTAGTGCATAGATGGACTTGGTATGATTATGACCAGGGATTATTCGGTATAATCATGACCGTAATGTTACAAATGATGTGGTAAAAGTCCTCATTGGCCCGTAGTGCATTGATGGACAGTTGTTGGCATGATCATGACCATTAATGAATATACGAATATCCTTGGCCGTAGTGCAGGGGTGATTCGATGATGTGAATTATTTTATTAAGCTGAGTCCTAGCGATAACAGTGTTGAAAAACCTTTTAAAGCATAAAAGATAGTAGAGTTTATTTTCTACTTGACTCTTTTAATGGATTACTTGTTCCGCTACAGTTAAACTTGATGTCTATTATATTTTATCAGTTTAACATTTTTGAAGGCTAATGATAATTTATCCAGCATTATCTTAGTCATAATATTTCTTACTGGGCTAGTTGAGCTCACCCTTTCTTTAACTGTTCTCTTCAGGAAATGAGAACGTAGCTGGGGCATGTCGGGGAACGGAGTGATGGTCCGAATGATAGTATTAGTTAGTAATCCTCACTATTCTATGTAATGGTGTGTTAATAAATGTAATGAGGACTCCTTTTGAGTATGAATACTCTCTAGAAGATAATATTTGTATTCAAACTCACAGTTTATGTTTTGTCGTATTGTACACGACAGTTGTATTAGTAAGTTGTATTTGTATTCTGTACTATGTATCTGACGATCCAAGATGGGTGATGTATACCTAATTTTGGGGGCGTTACAGTTAGTGGTAATCAGGGCGAAAACAATAAGAATGGTCATTTCAAGAAGAGGAGATTCAACAATGATGGAAAGACGTCCGCACCAGTGCCTGTTGTTAAGGAAGGAGAACGACCACCTATCATATGTTTCAAATAAGGAGGGGAGGGGCACATCAGTCCAAACTGCGCGATGCCGTCTAAAGCATGTTATAATTGTGGAAGAGAAGGTCATTTAGCTCGATTTTGTCGTTTACCAAAAACAAGTTCAACCAAGATGGAGACACCAAAGGCCGTCCCAGAAAAGTCAAAACCGGTAGTGCAAGGGAGAGCGTTTGTTGTGACCTCCCAGAAAGCAAGGAACCTAAATGAGGTCATCACGGGTAAGCTTATCATAAACTCTAACGAAGTCTATACTTTATTTGATACCGGTTCTACCCATTCTTTTATTTCTCCTACTTGCGCTCATCGATTAAATTTGATTCCGGAGAAATTAGACTTTGACTTATCTGTTAAAACTCCATTGGGAGAAACCTTCATTACATCCATGGTTTATAAGTCTTGTTTGGTTCAAGTTGGTACCCACACATTACCTGTTGATCTTATTTCATTAAAAATACTTGCATTTGACGTGATTCTAGGGATTGATTGGTTAACTACTCATCATGCAAAAATTGATTGTTTTTGTAAGGTTGTTAGCTTTCATATTCCTAATCGACCTATTATGCGAATTCAAGCAACCAAACCATTAAAATCAATCGCTGTCATCTCAAGCCATAAAGCTATTCGTTTATTGAAAAACGGATGTCAAGCTTTCTTAGCTCATGTCACGGATCTAAACAAAAATACGTCAGTTTTGAATGATATTTCTATTGTTAATAAATTCCCTGACGTATTCCCTGAAGAACTTCCTGGCCTACCCCCAGAGCGTGAAATTGAATTTTGTATCGACCTTGAACCCGGTACAAAACCCATTTCCAAAGCCCCATATCGAATGACTCCTATTGAACTTCAGGAGTTAAAGATCCAACTGCAGGAATTGTTAGACATTGGCTTTATTCGTCCTAGTACTTCTCCTTGGGGTGCTCCTGTGCTATTCGTGAAGAAGAAAGATGGAAGTATGCGACTTTGTATTGATTATCGGGAGTTGAATCATGTCACCATCAAAAACAGGTACCCATTGCCACGTATTGATGACCTGTTTGACCAGTTGCAAGGAGCACAATTCTTTTCAATGATCGATCTTCGTTCGGGATATCATCAGCTGAAGGTTAGAACTGAGGATATTCCAAAGACAGCTTTCAGAACTCGGTACGGGCATTATGAATTCCTAGTCATGTCCTTTGGATTGACTAATGCTCCTGCTGCCTTCATGGATATGATGAACCGGGTATTCAAGAAATATTTGGATCACTTTGTGGTCGTCTTTATTGATGACATCCTTATTTATTCCAAAAGCCGTGAAGATCATGAGCAACACTTGAGGCTGGTACTCCAAAAGCTTCGTGAATACAAGCTTTATGCCAAGTTGAAGAAATGCGAGTTCTGGCTGGAGGAGGTAGCATTCCTTGGGCACGTAGTATCAAGTCGTGGAATATCGGTTGACCCGGCAAAGATTGAAGCTATTCAAAGTTGGGAGCAACCTAAATCAGTGACCGAAGTACGTAGCTTTCTTGGTTTAGCTGGTTATTATCGGAGATTCGTGGAAGGATTTTCTCGAATCGCTACTCCATTAACTCAGCTGACTCGGAAAGATACAAAGTTCGGTTGGAGCGAAGAATGTGAGCAGAGTTTTCAAGAACTCAAGAGGAGACTCATTTCAGCACCTGTTCTAACAATACCATCTGGCTCGGAGGGATTTGTCATCTACAGTGATGCTTCGAGCAAAGGGTTGGGATGCGTTCTCATGCAACATGGAAAAGTCATAGCCTATGCATCAAGACAACTCAAGGAATATGAGAGGGATTATCCTACTCATGATCTAGAGTTGGCAGCTGTTGTCTTTGCACTTAAAATTTGGAGGCATTACTTGTATGGGGAGAAGGTGGAGATCTTTACGGATCATAAAAGCCTCAAATATTTCTTCACTCAAAAGGAACTCAACATGCGACAATGACGTTGGCTTGAACTGTTGAAAGATTATGATCATACCATTCAATACCATCCTGGAAAAGCGAACGTGGTAGCCGACGCATTGAGTAGAAGATCATATGCAAGTACGAGTGCAATATTGTCAACACAAAGGCCCATTTTGTGTGACTTGCAAAGGATGGAGATAGAGTTAAAGACTCCAGGGACCCATGTGATGATGGCGAATATACGAGTAGAACCAACTTTAATCGATAAAGTTAAAGCTGCTCAAGCTACAGACCTGGAGCTGATGCGTATGAGGAAGAAAGTGCAAGAAGGTGCTATGCCGGAAGCAAGAATCGATGAAGAAGGAATACTTCGAGTCAACTCCAGACTTTGTGTTCCTAGAAACCCTGATTTAAAGTATGAAATCATGATGGAGGCGCACAACACACCGTTTGCAATCCATCCTGGAAGTACCAAAATGTATCATGATCTTCGTTATACATTTTGGTGGAGCAATATGAAGAGAGAGATAGCGTTGTTTATCTCAAGGTGTCTAACTTGTCAACGAGTCAAAGCGGAGCATCAAGTACCAAAAGGTCCATTACAACTACTTGAAATTCCAGAATGGAAGTGGGAGCACATTACCATGGATTTTGTTACCGGTCTTCCTAAGGTTTCTCAAGGTATAGATGCGATTTGGGTCATTGTTGATAGATTGACCAAGTCTGCTCATTTCTTACCGATACGAGAAACTTATACACTTGAACGTCTTGCTCGTATGTACATAAACGAGATTGTAAGACTGCATGGTATGCCAGTATCCATAGTTTCTGATCGAGACCCAAGATTCACTTCACAATTTTGGGTTAGTTTACAAAAAGCTATGGGCACAGATTTACGATTTAGTTCGGCATATCATCCTCAGACGGACGGACAATCAGAGAGGACTATTCAAACTCTAGAAGATTTATTAAGACTCTGTGTCTTTGACTTCAAGGGAAGTTGGGACAAGTTATTACCATTGGTGGAGTTTTCCTACAACAACAGTTATCAAGCAAGTATTGGCATGGCTCCATTCGAAGCATTGTATGAAAGAAAATGTCGTTCTCCAGTATGCTGGGATGAGGTGGGTGAAGCAACGTTGTTGGGACCGGAGTTGGTACGTATGACTACAGAAAAGATTCAAACGATCCGACAACGTATAAAAACCTCACAAGATCGACAAAAGAGTTATGCTGATCTTCATCGAAAGGACGTGGAATTTGATATAGGAGATCATGTGTTCTTACGTGTTGCTCCATGGAAAGGAGTTACGAGATTTGGAAAAAGAGGAAAGCTCAATCATCGATTTATCGGTCCATTTTTATTCCTCGATCGAGTAGGAACTGTGGCTTATAGACTCGCTTCTCGTGTTCATAACGTTTTTCACATATCCATGTTACGCAAATATGTGGAAGACCCGAACCACATTATAAATAGCGGAGGATTTAACGTATGAAGAAGTTCCTGTTCAAATCTTGGATAAGAAGGAACATATTCTACGCTCCAAGGTTATACCTCAAGTCAAAGTTTTGTGGAGAAATCACGATGTTGAGGAAATGACTTGGGAGTTAGAATCTGAAATGAAATCAAGGTATTCTTACCTCTTCGACATACCAGGTACGTACCCTAATTTCGAGGGCGAAATTTCATAAGAAGGGGAGGTTGTAAGACCCCAACTTTTATAAATAAAGATAAATTTTCTATAAATATCATTTTCGAATATTATGGAGTTAATTTGATATAATGTTATTGTTGTGGGTAATATTTATAAATTTTTCAAAGTACGCAAGTTGTTATATAATATTTGATTGGTCGGGGAATATTCGTTTTAACAGGGAATATTCGTATAACGACACAATCATTGGTGGACCCCACAACGGAATTATTGTCGGATTGAGAAAACGACAAAAATATTTTATTAAAAATAACGGCGGAAGTTTTACCATTGTTACTGTTGAACTACTCGGTAGTAAAAGTACAGTAATACGTGTGGTTGCATAGTAGCACACGGTATTGATTATTAATACTTATGTGAAAAGTCACTCAGTCTGATTCAATTATTGTCAGTTAATAATATGAATTATTTAGCGATAATGACGTTTTGTTTTATTCGTATTATTAACGTAATAAAACAGAAACATCTTTTTATATAAAATAGAATACTTTATTAAAGTTATTCTATAAATAGAATATATTATATTTTATTTAAAAGATTTTTATTTAAATATGGACCGTCAGATTAAAGTAATCAATCTGGACCGTTCATGGATTAGTTACTATGCATTCTATTTTTCTATAAATAGCAGCTCATTCCTTCATTATTTCTTACGAATTCACTGAACTCTAGAGAGAGAAACTATAAAGAGAAACTATAGAGAGAGAGAAGAAGAGTATTCTGCTACTTAACTACTTCCTTACTTCAGCTCTTCTTTAAAACGGTAAGGGGTGTTATTCTTTCTTATTCATGAAGAGAACTTTTGTTATTCCATTTCTTATTATTCTGTTGGAATAACCTGTATACGCGGTCTACCCTATACTTGGTGACATTCTTCTATTATTCTGTTGGAACATCCTGTCTGTGTGTTTTACACCGGACCTGGTTCCGTTTTTATTATTATTCTGTTGGAACATCCTGTCTGTGTGTTTTACACCGGACCTGGTTCCGTCTTGTTATTATTCTGTTGGAACATCCTGTCAGTGTATTTTACACCGGACCTGGTTCCATTATTTATTATTCTGTCGGAATATCCTGTCTGTGCGTTTACGCCGGACCTGGTTCCATTATTTATTATTCTGTTGGAATAACCTGTCTGTGCGGTCTATCGCATGCATGGTGATTTCTTTTGTTATTCCATTCTTTATTATACTCAGTTGGTTAAGTTTTGACTTCTATACTCCATGAAATTTGTGGAATATCCTTGATAGTTGCGTTTCATCCAATATCTTTTCAAGAAAATATTCTTCTAAGCATTCTTGAATTTTACTCCACAAAGCAGTATCATGTTGACAATTTGGACGTTGTTAATTCTTGGATAAATTAATTCTTGAACTTGTTTTATTGAATTCTTATATCATTGTCATCATCCTCATGTTTATAAAATGTTGAAAGTCATCTGTGGCCTGTAGTGCATAGATGGACTTGGTATGATTATGACCAGGGATTATTCGGTATAATCATGACCGTAATGTTACAAATGATGTGGTAAAAGTCCTCATTGGCCCGTAGTGCATTGATGGACAGTTGTTGGCATGATCATGACCATTAATGAATATACGAATATCCTTGGCCGTAGTGCAGGGGTGATTCGATGATGTGGATTATTTTATTAAGTTGAGTCCTAGCGATAACAGTGTTGAAAAACCTTTTAAAGCATAAAAGATAGTAGAGTTTATTTTCTACTTGACTCTTTTAATGGATTACTTGTTCCGCTACAGTTAAACTTGATGTCTATTATATTTTATCAGTTTAACATTTTTGAAGGCTAATGATAATTTATCCAGCATTATCTTAGTCATAATATTTCTTACTGGGCTAGTTGAGCTCACCCTTTCTTTCACTGTTCTCTTCAGGAAATGAGAACGTAGCTAGGGCAAGTCGGGGAACGGAGTGATGGTCCGAATGATAGTATTAGTTAGTAATCATCACTATTCTATGTAATGGTGTGTTAATAAATGTAATGAGGACTCCTTTTGAGTATGAATACTCTCTAGAAGATAATATTTGTACTCAAACTCACAGTTTATATTTTGTCGTATTGTACACGACAGTTGTATTAGTAAGTTGTATTTGTATTCTGTACTATGTATCTGACGACCCAAGATGGGTGATGTATACCTAATTTTGGGGGCGTCACATTTAATGTGGAGAAGATAATAGACTTTATGGTCTATTTGACTCTTCTAATGGATTGCTCGTTCCGCTGCAACTATGGTTGAAAATTTTTATCATCTACCATATGTTCTAAATCTCTGATTTATTACTGTTGAAGGTTATTGATAATTTATTTATCTTTAGTCATGATATTCTTTAGTGGGCTAGTTGTGCTCACCCTTCTGTTTCACAATTTCTTTCAGGTAATAAGAGTGTAGCTGGGTCGAGCGGGGGTAACAGGGGAATAGAACGGTGGTCATCATTTAGTAGTTATATTTGGTAAATCAAATAGGGTGAGGCGAACCCAACGTTGGAAGGGTGTTTTGTCACTATCATACAAGATGTCTAATGACATACAACCTCGTGTCATCATAAGACACGGTTGTGCACTTCCACTTGCTGAGTATATTTACGAGCATTACCTATATAATCTTGGTGTTTGTTTGAAGTATAATTCACGATTAAAGACAGTGGAGATAATGATATGTCAAGAGAAGACTCACCATTAGAAAGAATATGATAGTAATCTTTTTGTTTTTCTTTGGGGTCTATTAGGTCAACCAAGGATAATTCTGTGGACATATGATATCTATCATAACCTTGAAGCATGGCCTCCCATGTACGAAGGTTTCCTTGAGCACTTCCCAAAGATTCTAATTTCTAAAACAATTTTTGACTATACCTTTATGTAGGTATCACTGTGAGGTGCTGTCCATTGATAGGACATTTGTCACATTACGGTTGGGACACGAGTCACCGTTGGTATATATTTGTATCCAAACTCACAACATATATGTTGTTGTATTTTGTACGACAATTGTTGTAATAAAGTTATAGTTGTTTTCTGTACCATGTATTTGGCGACTCAGAATAGGTTGGGTGAAATGGACCTATTTTGGGGTTGTCACATTTAGTATCAGAGCTTAGGAGGGGAGAGATGAGTAAATCCTTCGCTAGTGTGTCCTACCTAAGCTTATTTGTTGGTCAGTCATAATATCAGGATATTATGTTATATGTTAATTTGCTTAATTAACCCTTGTTTTATAGTAGTATTTGAGAATGGCTGTTGAGAATGTTAACAATGGAGTGAATGAGACAGTGGGGATACCTCTAATCACCAACCAGGATAATGTGATGTCAGGCGAAGAAGGAATTAGAGAAATCCATGTGGTGAATGAAGAATTGATAGTTGCACCCGAGATGGTCGTAGAGGTAACAGTTGAGAACGAGGAAGAAGAGGTACTTGAGAAGAATTTATTAGACGTATTATATGATCAAAATGTAAAATTGCAAAATTGTATTCATGAGTTAGAAGAGCAGGCTGAAGAACGACAGGCGGTCGTGGAGCAAAAGGATGCAACAATTCAAGCTTGTGTTACCCGATATGTGATGCTTGAACAGAAGCATTCTTTGGCAGAGTATAAGATGATAAAGCTGGAATCTGAGCTGAAAGAAGAAAAAATTGAACGAGTAAGAGTGAGTGATGCATGGGGAAAAGCCGCACGACCCATTGATATTGTGAAAAGAGATGTCCAATCTAAGAAGACTAAAATGGATGATATGTATTTCTCTTTTTGGACAGCAATTGGGAGAACCCAACATCGAGTTTTGAATTACCCTGTACAGAGCGGTCAACCTGAATTCGATATGGATCGAAGATTGATGATTAAGATCATGAATCAGGAGTACGACGAAGCAGTTGAGGGTGGAATATGCCCTATAAAAAAGTATATTCCAACGGTAGTGATGACACTAAATGCTGCCTCAGACAAATCAAAGCCGAGTAGTTCAAGGTATAGCGGTTGTCATGACTTCCCAACAAGTGAGGAACCCAAATGTAGTTATCAAGGGAGATGAGCAATGGAAAAATCATGGTGACCGGGGAGATAGAATCTAGAATGAAAGCAAGGTTATAATGCCCCCAAAATAGGTCCATTCCATCCAACCTATTCTGAGTTGCCAAACACATGGTACAGAAAATAACTACAACTTTATTACAACAATTGTCGTGCAAAATACAACAACACATATGCTGTGAGTTTGGATACAAATATATACCAAATGTGACTCATGTCCCAACCGTGGACAACACCTCACAATGACACCTTACATAAAGGTATAGTCAAAAACTGTTTTAGAAATTAGAATCTTTGGGAAGTGCTCAAGGAAACCTTCGTACATGGGAGGCCATGCGTCTAGGTTATGATAGATATCATATGGCCACAGAATTATCCTTGGTTGATCCAATAGACCCCAAAGAAAAACAAGAAGATTACTATCATATTCTTCCCAATGGTGAGTCTTCTCGTGACTTATCATTATCTCCACTGTCACTAATTTATACTTCAAACAAACACCAAGATTATATAGGTAGTGCTCGTAAATATACTCAGCAAGTGGATGAGTACATCCCTGTCTTATGATGACACGAGGTTGTATGTCATTAGACATCTGGTATGATAGTGGCAAAACACCCTTCTAACGTTGGGTTCGCTTCACCCTAGATGATTCACCAAATATAACTACTAAATGATGACCACCGTTCTATTCCCCTGTTACCCCCGCTCGACTCAGCTACACTCTTATTACCTGAAAGGAATTGTGAAACAGAAAGGTGAGCACAACTAGCCCAGTAAAGAATATCATGACTAAAGATAAATAAGTTATCAATAGCCTTCAATAGAATTAAATCAGAGATTTAGAACATATGGTAGATGATAAAAAATTTCAACCATAGTTGCAGCGGAACAAGCAATCCATTATAAGAGTCAAATAGACCATAAAGTCTATTATCTTCTCCATGTTAAAAATCCACCAACAATATTTTATCCCTGTAACATCAATTAACAGTTCTGGTCCACAAACATATGAATAACTCATAATCATAATTGTGATTCTAAATTCCTCTTCGCACCCAGGACGAAGATTATTTTTATCACATGTCTTTACCTGAAACATCAAAGATCATGGTTATACCAAATCACAGTTCCTGTTCATAATCATACTAATAACTTCATCTTTGCACTACGGCCCAAAGATATTCGTCACCAATTCATCTTTGCACTACTGGCCAAAGATATTCAACAACAGGTCATCTTTGCACTACGGGCCAAAGATATTCATCAACAATTCATCTTTGCACTACAGGCCAAAGATATTCCTCAATAGTTCATATTTACACAACAAGCCAAATATATTCATCAACAGTTCATATTTGCACTACAGGCCAAATATATTAATATCTCAAAGAAATATATAATCATTTATATAAACAATAATTATAACCATGTTGATCATTTTACCTTTGCACTTTAAGCTGAAGATATTCAATTATAAATTCAATGGTCATGATCATACTAGTCAATAATTCAACTTTACACTACTGGCCAAAGAGAACCCAAAGTCATGATCATACCAATAATCTATCCATCTTTACACTTAAGTGAAAGAGAATTTCAACATCAGGGTTATAAAAAATGTTATATATGATAATAAAAACAATATGATCAACATATAGATTTAATCTCAAGATTAATATTCATAAATCAACTATAATTTGGTTAGAAAAAGAAACCAATTTTATCGTGAATAGTAACTCGTGAATAGTAACTCATGAATAGTAACCCCGACACAAAAAGGTAGAAATTCCATAATAAAATTCATACCAATATTTCGGTATAATGATATTGAAATAATAATATTTCTTAAGCTTATAAACAATTTATTTTAATTGTTTACACTTTACTAAATAATGCATTTAATCATCCTAAAATACCAAACTCATAAGATTTCATTACCAATAACCAAAACTCTCATAAAAAATCTGCATATACCTCATATAGGATTCTCAAGCCATAAAATCCTATTTTCTAATTTTCTTACTTCACATTACATATTTAATTCATTTACTCATAACTAGTCTATTTTTATGAAAAATACCAAATCAGTTCCAAAAATATTTTTTTTCTGAGATTTAGCAGAATATAGTCCCATATTGAACATATATTTTTCTCAGAATTTTTAAAACTCATTTACTATTTTTCATATGGCCAAAACCGCCGAATATTTAGATATTTATCATAAATTGTCCTTTTATCCAAAAATTTCAAAATTCACAGAGTACACTGATATTATATAGATGTACTTCCAATAAAAATTTCATCAATTTTAGAGTTAACCACAAAGAGTTATAAGCGGTTACTTTTAAAATAGTCTTTCCCCGTAAAATTTATAACTCTTAATCTATACATCCAAAAATTACCATTTTTGGACATAATCAATAAAACTCATCAAAATATCATTTCAAATTTTTCCAGAATTTTTTAAAGTTTAGAAAAATTACGAAACTGAAAATCATAACAACCCTTAAAATCTCTTACTATCCCTTACCTCAAAAGTGCAGTTTTTCTGACTGGAATACAAAGCCGAAGGAAACTTGCACTGAATAGCAACTCTCAAAGTATCTAAATACTCACAAAATATGCTTCCTAATATAGAGAGAGAAAGAGAGAAAGCTTATGTTTCTGGTGTGATTTTCAATTCTAACTCAGCCCTCTATTTATAGGAAAATGTTAGCACGCCGAAGCAGACTTAGCCTTCAACCTGATGGCTTTACTTGCTACTATTTCCACCCACCACATTTGAATAAAAATCTCAGCACATTTCTTCACCAACCAAGAGTGGGGCCCACCAATTCTAAAATTTTCCACCAAAATGATTAACTCCGAAACTTCAACAATTTCTGAACCAGTCATCTCGTAAAATTCATAACAAATCATACGTTCATTTTTAACGGTTCAAAATTTGTGGACATATACTCAATTTATATATGTATAACATATCCAAATATCACAACGATCCAACGGTCGGATTAAAAATTATAACACACGCAAATATCTCAAAAATCCTAATTAGATTTTCATTACCTCCGTTCCGACAAAAATACAAATAAAACACCTCAACATTAACTCCTTTATTTTTATCCACATAAAAATAAATATATCCATCATTTATATCCACATAAAATAAATATTTCCTTATCATATGAATCAATAATTAATTATTCACAAATAATATTACAGAATCACATTTATAACAACCAGGCCGTTCCCAGGAAAGAGGGGGTTTTCCAATAAGGATTTCTATTTACTAGCGCGCAATTAGATGACCAAACCTCTCCTTAGACAGAACTTTCTAGACATTGCCAATAATGTTATCTAATAATATTATTCAAATAATATGAATTATTGATCTGATAATGGAAAATACTGTGCAGCAACAATTATTGAAATAACAATAATATAAAATATCAACGCAGCAATTATTGAATCAATAAAATAAAATATTGAACAATAACTACTGTAACAATTATTGAGTAGTGCCTTCTTACGTAAGAATCAATAATTGATACAATATTGTGTGCTACTGTATTTTAACCACCAGGTATTTCAACAGTATTAACAGTAATAACTACGCCGTTTATTATAAAAACTCAATTTTTGTCGTTATCTTCATCCGACCGTTTTCCGTTATGGGGCCCACAAATAGCTGCGCCGTCGTACGAATATTCCCGGACAGAAAGAATATTCTACGACCAACGAATATTCTCCGACAACAATGATTATTTTATAACTACTTGTTTATTTTGAAAAAAATTTCACATTTCACCCATAACTTTAACTTTTTATCAATTTAACCATTTACTGAATTGTAATTATAAGAAAAATTGAATACTTTTATTTCATAAAATTCGGGGTCTTACAAAGGTATTCTCAACTTTTCGAAATACCAGCTAGTACGTAAATTTCGGGGACGAAATTTCATAGAGAGGGGAGATTGTAAGACCCCGAATTTTATGAAATAAAAGTATTCAATTTTTCTTATAATTACTATTCAGTAAATGGTTAAATTGATAAATGTTAAAATTAAGGGTGATATATGAATTTTTTTTTTCAAAATACGCAAGTGGTTATAAAATATTCATTTTGTCGGAAAATATTCGTTTAGTCGTGGAATATTCTTTCTGTCGGGGAATATTTGTACGACGGCGCAGCCATTTGTGGGCCCCCAACAGAATAACTGTCGGATGAAGAAAACGAAAATTTTGAATTTTTATAAATAACGGCGTAGTTGTTACCGTTAACACTATTGAAATACCTGGTGGTTAAAATACAGTAATACGCGTAGTTACACAGTAGCACACGGTATTGCACAGTATTTTTTTAATTATTAATTCTTACGTGAGAAGACACTACTCAATAATTGTTATAGTAATTTCTGTTCAATATTTTATTTTATTGAATCAATAATTGCTGCGTCAATATTTTATATTATTGTTGTTTCAATAATTGTTACTGCACAGTATTTTCCATTAACAGATCAATAATTCATATTATTTGAATAATATTATTAGATAGCATTATTGGCAATGTCTAGAAAGTTCTGTCTAAGGAGAGGTTTGGTCATCTAATTACGCGCCAGTAAGGAGAAATTCTTATTGGAAAGCCCCCTCTTTCCTGGGAACGGTCTGGTTGTCGTAATTGTGATTCTGTAATATTATTTATGAATAATTAATTATTGATCTATATGATAATGAAATATTTATTTGATGTGGATATAAATGATAGATTTATTTATGTGGTTATAAATGAAGGAATTAATGTTGAGGTATTTTATCAGTATTTTGTCGGATTGGAGGTATTAAAAGATCAAATCAGTGTTCTTACAGCTTTATTGTGTGAGTTATAATTTTTAATCTGACCGTTGGATCGTTGTAATTTTTTGATATGCTATACATATATAAGTTGAGTATATGCTCACAAATTTTAAACCGTTAAAAATGAACGAATGATTTGTTATGAATTTTAAGAGGTGACTGATTCGGAAATTAGGTTTATAAATAATTTTGGTAGAAAATTCTAGAAATGGTGGGCCCTACTTTTGGTTGTTGGGGAAGATGGCTAATTTTTGGTGGGTGGAATAGTAGCAGGTAAAGCCATCAGGTAGCAGGTCAAGTCTGCTTCGGCGTGCTAACATTTTCCTATAAATAGAGGGCTAAGTTAGAATTGAAAATCACACCAGAATTCATAGATTTTCTTTCTTTTTCTCTCTAGATTATTGTGAGACCCCGAATTTTATGAAATAAAAGTATTCAATTTTTCTATTTTGGTAAATAATTAAATTGATAAAAGTTTAAAGTTAAGGGTAATATATAAATTTTTTTTTTCAAATTAAGCAAGTTGATATAAAATATTCGTTGTGTCGGGGAATATTCGATTAGTCGGCGAATATTCTTTTTATCGAAGAATATTCGTACGACGGTACAATCATTGGTGGACCCCACAACAGAATTATTGTCGGATTGAGAAAACGATAAAAATATTTTTATGAAAATAACGGCGAAAGTTTTACCGTTAACTGTTGAAACACCCTGTGTTAAAAGTACAGTAATACGTATGGTTGCATAGTAGCACACAGTATTGATTATTGATGCTTACGTGATAAGTCACTCAGTTTTGTTTTATTGGTATTATTAATGTAATAAAACAGAAAAGCTTTTTATATAAAACAGAATACTTTTATAAAGTTATTCGTTTTATTAGGCTAATAGTAAAATCTTTTTATATAAAACAGAATACTTTTATAAAGTTATCTGTTTTATTAGACAATAATTAGAATATATTATATTTTATTTTGCATAGTATTTGCATAGTGACTGCATAGTGTTTGCATAGTAAAATCTTTTATAAAGTTATTCGTTTTATTAGATTATAAATAGAATATATTATATTATATTTAAAAGTGTTTGCTTTAAATATGGACCGTCAGATTAAAGTAAATCAATCTAGACCGTTCATGAGTTAGTTACTATGCAGTCCATTTTTTTATAAATAGAAGCTCATTCCTTCATTATTTTCTTACGAATTCACTGAAACTCTAGAGAGAGAAACTATAAAGAGAAAGAAGAAAAGTATTCTGCTACTTCCCTACTCTTATATTCAGTTTCTTTTAAGGTAAGGGGTATTATTTTTTTTGTATTCATGAAGAGAACTTTTGTTATTCCATTCTTTATTATTCTGTTAGAATAACATGTATACGCGGGCTACCCTATACTTAGTGAAATTCTTCTGTTATTATATTATTTATTATTCTGTTAGAATAACCTGTCTGTGCAGTCTATCACATGCATGATGATTTTCATTGTTATTCCATTCTTAATTATTCTGTTGGAATAACCTGTCTGTGCGGTCTATCGCATGCATGGTGATTTCTATTGTTATTCCATTCTTTATTATTCTGTTGGAATATCCTGTCGATGCGTATTACGCCTGACCTGGTTCCATTATTTATTATTCTGTCGGAATATCTTGTCTGTGCGTTTTACGCCGGACCTGGTTCCATTATTTATTATTCTCTCGGAATATCCTGTCTGTGCGTTTACGCCGGTCCTGGTTCCATTATCTATTATTCTGTCAGAATATCCTGTCGGTGCGTTTACGCATGACCTGGTTCTATTATTTATTTTTTTATTGGAATAACCTGTCTGTGCGGTTTATCGCATGCCTGGTGATTTCTTTTGTTATTCCATTCTTTATTGTACTCAGTTGGTTAAAGTTTTGGCTTTTATACTCCATGAAATTAGTGGAATATCCTTGATATTTGTGCTTCATCCAGTATCTTTTCATGGAAGTATTCTTTTGAGCATTTTGAATTTTACTCCACAAAGCAGTATCATGTTGACAATTTAGACGTTATTGATTCCTGGATAAATTAATTCTTGAACTTGTTTTATTGAATTATTATGTCATTGTCATCATCCTCATGTTTATATTATGTTGAAAGTCATCTGTGGCCTGTAGTGCATAAATGGACTTGGTATGATTATGACAAGGGATTATTCGGTATAATCATGACCGTAACGTTACAAATGATGTGGAAAAATCTTCATTAGCCCGTAGTGCATTGATGGACAGTTTTTGGTATGATTATGGCTATGGATTCTCTTCGGCCAAGGGTGCAAAGATGAATTGTTTTATGGCATGATCAGGACCGTTGATGAAAACACGATTATCTTTGGCCCGTAGTGCATGGATAATTCGTGGTCGTGATACTAATGAATATCCTTGGCCTGTAGTGCAGGGATGATTCGATGATGTGGATTAATTATTGAGCTGAGTCTAAGCGATGAAATATTAATTCATGGATGTAATAATAATGAATATCTTTGGCCGTAGTGCATGGATAATTCATGGATGTGATACTAATGAATATCCTTGGCCGTAGTACATGGATAATTCGAAGGTGTGGATTATTTATTAAGCTGAGTCTCAGCGATAAAATATTGGTTATACACTTTTAATTTGTAGAAGATAGTAGATATCATGCTCTACTTGACTCTTTTAAAATACAGTTGTATGTCAATTTTTCGTAGTGCAAAGATGAATTTATTAGTATGATTATGAACAAGAATTGTGATTTGGTATAACCATGATTTTTGATGTTTCAGGTGAATATAGGTGATAAAAATTATCTTCGTCCTGGGTGCGAAGAGGAATTTAGAATCACAATTATGATTATGAGTTATTCATATGATTGTGGACATGAATTGTTGATTGATGTTACAGGGATAAAACATTATTGGTGGACTTTTAACATAGAGAAGATAATAGACCTAATGGTCTATTTGATTCTTCTAATGGATTGCTCGTTCCGCTGCAACTATGGTTGAAAAGTTTTATCAGCTACCATATGTTCTAAATCTCTGATTTATTAATGATGAAGGCTATTTATGATGTAAATTGGCTTTAATTATGATATTCTTTACTGGGCTAGTTGAGCTCACCCTTTTGCTTTCATTGTTCTCTTCAGGAAGTGAGAACGCAACATGGACTAGTCGGGGAACAGAGTGACGGTCCAGATGATATCATTAGTAGTCCTCACTATTCTATAAAATAGTGTGATAGATGTGGAGGTTCTCCCTAAACAGTATAGAAAAGTGTGTTGTATTCTATACATCATTTAGTAGTTATATTTGGTGAATCAAATAGGGTGAGGAGAACCCAACTTTGGAAGGGTGTTTTGCCACTATCATACAAGATACCTCGTGTTCTCATAAGACATGGTTGTGCACATCCACTTGCTGAATATATCTACGAGCACTATCTATATGATCTTGGTGTTTATTTGAAGTATAATTTTCACTTGGAGACAACGGAGATATTTATATGTCAAGAGAAGACTCACCATTTTAAAGAAGATGATAGTAATCTTCTTATTTTTATTTGGGGACTTTTGGGTCAACTAAGGATAATTCTATGGACATGTGATATCTATCATAACCTAGACGCATGGCCTCCCATGTACGAAGGTTTCCTTTAGCACTTTCCAAATATTTTAATTTTTAAAACAGTTTTTGACTATACTTTTATGTAAAGTATCATTGTAAGGTTGTGGTCGAGGTACCATGAGAGTTACATACATTTATTTTAAAACTCATAGTTAACTATGGTCTTATTCTATACGACAGCTCAACAGTTGTATAAATGAAGTTGTATTTGAATTTTGTACCATGTATCTGGCGACTCAGAATGGGTGATGTATACCTAATTTTGGGGGCGTCATAGTTGGTATCAGAGTTTAGGGATATGGCCGCTGGCGGAGATAAGAGTCTAGAACTAGGAGGGGAGAGACGATTTATATACTTCGCTAGTGTGTGACTTACCTAAGCTGAAATTGTTTACTTGAGAAATTGACAAATTATGATATGTCAATTAACCTTTGTTTTGAAGCTATATTCTAGAATGATATCTGAAATAATGAAGATGAGAAATGGGAAAATCATGATAGTGAGGAAATTACTGGTCGGGAAGGTACAATCTGAAAAGAAAGTAAGGTATTCTCATCTCTTCGAATATCAGGTACGTACGTAAATTTCGAGGGAGATATTTCATAAGGAAGGGTGATTTTGAGACCCCGAATTTTATGAAATAAAAGTATTCAGTTTTTCTATTTTGGTAAATAGTTAAATTGATAAAAGTTTAAAGTTTAAGGGTAATATGTGAATTTTTTTTTCAAAGTAAGCAAGTTGATATAAAATATTCGTTGTGTCGGGGAATATTCGATTAGTCGGCGAATATTCTTTTTATCGGAGAATATTCGTACGACGGTACAATCATTGGTGGGCCCCACAACGAAATTATTGTCGGATTGAGAAAACGACAAAAATATTTTTATGAAAATAACGGCGAAAGTTTTACCGTTAACTGTTGAAACACCCGGTGTTAAAAGCATAGTAATACGCATGGTTGCATAGTAGCATACGGTATTGATTATTGATGCTTACGTGATAAGTCACTCAGTTTTGTTTTATTGGTATTATTAATGTAATAAAACAGAAAAGCTTTTTATATAAAACAGAATACTTTTATAAAGTTATTCGTTTTCTTAGGCTAATAGTAAAATCTTTTTATATAAAACAGAATACTTTTATAAAATTATCTGTTTTATTAGATAATAATTAGAATATATTATATTTTATTATGCATAGTGTTTGCATAGTGCCTACATAGTGTTTGCATAGTAAAATCTTTTATAAAGTTATTCGTTTCATTAGATTATAAATAGAATATATTATATTTTATTTAAAAGAGTTTACTTTAAATATAGACCGTCAGATTAAAGTAAAGCAATCTAGACCGTTCATGAGTTAGTTACTATGCAGTCCATTTTTCTATAAATAGAAGCTCATTCCTTCATTATTTTCTTACGAATTCACTGAAACTCTAGAGAGAGAAACTATAGAGAGAAAGAAGAAAAGTATTTTGCTACTTCCCTACTCTTATATTCAGTTTCTTTTACGGTAAGGGGTATTATTTCTTTTGTATTCATGAAGAGAACTTTTGTTATTCCATTCTTTATTATTCTGTTGGAATAACCTGTATACACGGGCTACCCTATACTTGGTAAATTATTCTGTTATTACATTATTTATTATTCTGTTGGAATAACCTGTCTGTGCAGTCTATCGCATGCATGGTGATTTCCGTTGTTATTCCATTCTTTATTATTTTGTTGGAATAACCTGTCTGTGCGGTATATCGCATGCATGGTGATTTTCGTTGTTATTCTATTCTTTATTATTCTGTTGGAATATCCTGTCGGTGCGTATTACGCTTGACCTGGTTCCATTATTTATTATTCTGTCGGAATATCCTGTCTGTGCGTTTTACGCAGGACCTGGTTCCATTATTTATTATTCTGTCAGAATATCCTGTATGTGCATTTACGCCGGACCTGGTTCCATTATCTATTATTCTGTCAGAATATCCTGTCGGTGTGTTTACGCATGACCTGGTTCCATTATTTATTTTTTTATTGGAATAACCTGTCTGTGCGGTTTATCGCATGCCTGGTGATTTCTTTTGTTATTCCATTCTTTATTATACTCAGTTGGTTAAAGTTTTGGCTTTTATACTCCATGAAATTAGTGGAATATCCTTGATATTTGTGCTTCATCCAGTATCTTTTCATGGAAGTATTCTTTTGAGCATTTTTGAATTTTACTCCACAAAGCAGTATCATGTTGACAATTTAGACGTTATTGATTCCTGGATAAATTAATTGTTGAACTTGTTTTATTGAATTATTATGTCATTGTCATCATCCTCATGTTTATATTATGTTGAAAGTCATCTGTGGCCTGTAGTGCATAGATGGACTTGGTATGATTATGACCAGGGGTTATTCGATATAATCATGACCGTAATGTTACAAATGATGTGGAAAAGTCCTCATTGGCCCGTAGTGCATTGATGGACAGTTTTTGGTATGATTATAACTATGGATTCTCTTCGGCCAAGGGTACAAAGATGAATTGTTTTATGGCATGATCAGGACCGTTGATGAAAATACGATTATCATTGGCCCGTAGTGCATGGATAATTCGTGGTCATGATACTAATGAATATCCTTGGCCTGTAGTGCAGGATGATTCGATGATGTGGATTAATTATTGAGCTGAGTCTCAGCGATGAAATATTAATTCATGGATGTGATAATAATGAATATCTTTTGTCGTAGTGTATGGATAATTCATGGATATGATACTAACGAATATCATTGACCGTAGTGCATGGATAATTCAAAGGTGTGGATTATTTATTAAGCTGAGTCTCAGCGATAAAATATTGGTTATACACTTTTAATTTGTAGAAGATAGTAGATATCATGCTCTACTCGACTCTTCTAAAATACAGTTGTATGTCTTTGGCTGTAGTGCAAAGATGAATTTATTAGTATGATTATGAACAAGAATTGTGATTTGGTATAACTATGATTTTTGATATTTCAGGTGAATATAGGTGATGAAAATTATCTTCGTCCTGGGTACGAAGAGGAATTTAGAATCACAATTATGATTATGAGTTATTCATATGATTGTGGACAGGAATTGTTGATTGATGTTACAGGGATAAAACATTATTGGTGGACTTTTAACATGGAGAAGATAATAGACCTAATGGTCTATTTGACTCTTCTAATGGATTGCTCGTTCCGCTGCAACTATGGTTAAAAAGTTTTATCAGCTACCATATGTTCTAAATCTCTGATTTATTAATGATGAAGGCTATTGATGATGTAAATTAGCTTTAATTATGATATTCTTTACTGGGCTAGTTGAGCTCACCCTTTTGCTTTCATTGTTCTCTTTAGGAAGTGAGAACGCAGCATGGACTAGTCGGGGAACAGAGTGACGGTCCAGATGATATCATTAGTAGTCCTCACTATTCTATGAAATAGTGTGATAGCTGTGGAGGTTCTCCCTAAACAGTATAGAAAAGTGTGTTGTATTCTATACATCATTTAGTAGTTATATTTGGTGAATCAAATAGGGTGAGGCGAACCCAACTTTGGAAGGGTGTTTTTCCACTACCATACAAGATACCTCGTGTTCTCATAAGACATGTGTAAGACCCCAACTTTTATAAATAAAGATGAATTTTCTATAAATATTATTTTTGAATATTATGGAGTTAATTTGATATAATGTTATAGTTGTGGGTAATATTTATAAATTTTACAAAGTACGCAAGTTGTTATATAATATTCGATTGGTCGGGGAATATTCGTACAACGGCACAATCATTGGTGGACCCCACAACGGAATTATTGTCGGATTGAGAAAACAACAAAAATATTTTATTAAAAATAACGGCGGAAGTTTTACCATTGATACTGTTGAACTACTCGGTAGTAAAAGTACAGTAATACGTGTGGTTGCATAGTAGCACACGGTATTGATTATTAATACTTATGTGAAAAGTCACTCAGTCTGATTCAATTATTGTCAGTTAATAATATGAATTATTTAGCGATAATGACGTTTTGTTTTATTCGTATTATTAACGTAATAAAACAGAAACATCTTTTTATTAAAAACAGAATACTTTATTAAAGTTATTCTATAAATAGAATATATTATATTTTATTTAAAAGATTTTTCTTTAAATATGGACCGTCAGATTAAAGTAATCAATCTGGACTGTTCATGGATTAGTTACTATGCATTCTATTTTTCTATAAATAGCAGCTCATTCCTTCATTATTTCTGAGGAATTCACTGAACTCTAGAGAGAGAAACTATAGAGAGAAACTATAGAGAGATAGAAGAAGAGTATTCTGCTACTTAACTACTTCCTTATTTTAGCTCTTCTTTAAAACGGTAAGGGGTGTTATTCTTTCTTATTCATGAAGAAAACTTTTGTTATTCCATTTTTTATTATTCTGTTGGAATAACCTGTATACGCGGTCTACCCTATACTTAGTGACATTCTTTTATTATTCTGTTGGAACATCCTGTCCGTGTGTTTTACACCGGACCTGGTTCCGTCTTTGTTATTATTCTGTTGGAACATCCTGTCTGTGTGTTTTACACCGGACCTGGTTCCGTCTTTATTATTATTCTGTTGGAACATCCTGTCTGTGTGTTTTACACCGGACCTGGTTCCGTCTTTATTATTATTCTATTAGAATATCATGTCTGTGTGTTTTACACCGGTCCTGGTTCTGTCTTTATTGTTATTCTGTTGGAATATCCTGTCTGTGTATTTTACACCGGACCTGGTTTCATTATTTATTATTCTGTCGGAATATCCTGTCTGTGCGTTTACGCCGGACCTGGTTCCATTATTTATTATTCTGTTAGAATAACCTGTCTGTGCGGTCTATCGCATGTATGGTGATTTTTGTTGTTATTCCATTCTTTATTATACTCAGTTGGTTAAGTTTTGACTTCTATACTCCATGAAATTAGTGGAATATCCTTGATAATTACGATTCATCCAGTATCTTTTTATGAAAATATTCTTCTAAATATTCTTGAATTTTACTCCACAAAGCAGTATCATGTTGACAATTTGGACGTTGTTAATTCATGGATAAATTAATTCTTGAACTTGTTTTATTGAATTCTTATATCATTGTCATCATCCTCATGTTTATAAAATGTTGAAAGTCATCTGTGGCCTGTAGTGCATAGATGGACTTGGTATGATTATGACCAGGGATTATTCGGTATAATCATGACCGTAATGTTACAAATGATGTGGTAAAAGTCCTCATTGGCCCGTAGTGCATTGATGGACAGTTGTTGGCATGATCATGACCATTAATGAATATACGAATATCCTTGGCCGTAGTGCAGGGGTGATTCGATGATGTGGATTATTTTATTAAGCTGAGTCCCAGCAATAACAGTGTTGAAAAACCTTTTAAAGCATAAAAGATAGTAGAGTTTATTTTCTACTTGACTCTTTTAATGGATTACTTGTTCCGCTACAGTTAAACTTGAGGTCTATTATATTTTATCAGTTTAACATTTTTGAAGGCTAATGATAATTTATCCAGCATTATCTTAGTCATAATATTTCTTACTGGGCTAGTTGAGCTCACCCTTTCTTTCACTGTTCTCTTCAGGAAATGAGAACGTAGCTGGGGCAAGTCGGGGAACGAAGTAATGGTCCGAATGATAGTATTAATTAGTAGTCCTCACTATTCTATGTAATGGTGTGTTAATAAATGTAATGAGGACTCCTTTTGAGTATGAATACTCTCTAGAAGATAATATTTGTATTCAAACTCACATTTTATGTTTTGTCGTATTGTACACGACAGTTGTATTAGTAAGTTGTATTTGTATTCTGTACAATGTATCTGACGACCCAAGATGGGTGATGTATGCCTAATTTTTAGGGCGTCACAACATGGTTGTGCACATCCACTTGCTAAATATATCTACGAGCACTATCTATATGATTTTGGAGTTTATTTGAAGTATAATTTTCACTTGGAGATAACGGAGATATATTTATATGTCAAGAGAAGACTCACAATTGGAAAGAAGATGATAGTAATCTTCTTATTTTTATATGGGGACTTTTGGGTCAACTAAGGATAATTCTATGGACATGTGATATCTATCATAACCTAGACGCATGGCCTCCCGTGTACGAACGTTTTCTTGAGCACTTCCCAAATATTTTAATTTTTAAAATAGTTTTTGACTATACTTTTATGTAAAGTATCATTGTAAGGTTGTGGTCGAGGTACCATGAGAGTTACATACATTTGTATTAAAACTCATAGTTAACTGTGGTCGTATTCTATATGACAGCTCAACAGTTGTATAAATGAAGTTGTATTTGAATTTTGTATCATGTATCTAGCGACTCAGAATGAGTGATGTATACCTAATTTTGGGGGCGTCACAATTATCGAGTGTATTTTGTAAGTATTTAGATACTTGGTGAGTTACTATTCATCAGTGCAAGTTTCCTTCAGTGTCATATCCGATATCCAGTCAGAAGTGCTGCTCTTTTGAGGTAAGGGATAGTAAGAATTTTAAGGGTTGTTATGTTTTTTAGTTTCGTAATTTTTCTGACCTTTAAAAATTTTGGAAAAATTTAAAATGATAATTTGATGAGTTTTCTTGATTGTGTCCAAAAATGGCGATTTTTGGATGTATAGATTAAGAGTTGTGAATTTTATGAAAAAAGACTATTTTAAAAGTAACCGCTTATAACTCCTTGTAGTTAACTCTAAATTGGTGAAATTTTTATTGGGAGTACATGTATATGATAGAAGTATACTCTGTAAATTTCGGAATTTTTGGATAAAAGTACAATTTATGATAAATGTCTAAATATTCGGCAATTATAGATTTTAAAAATTCTGGGAAAAATATATGTTCAATATGAGACTATATTCTGCTAAATCCCAGAAAAGAAATATTTTTGGGACTAATTTGTTATTTTTCATGAAAATGGACTAGTTATGAGTAAATGAATTAAATATGTTATGCGAAGTAAGAAAATTAGAAAATAGGATTTCATGGCTTGAAAATCCTATATGAGGTATATGCAGATTTTTTTATGAGGGTTTTGGTTATTGGTGATGAAATCTTATGAGTTTGGAATTTTAGGATGATTAAATACATTATTTAGTAAAGTGTAAACAATTAAAATAAATTGTTTATAAGTTTAAAAAATATTATTTCAATATCATTATACCAAAATATTGCTATGGATTTTATTGTGAAATTTCTACCTTTTTGTGTCGAGTTTACTATTCATGAGTTACTATTCACGAGTTACTATTCACGAGTTACTATTCATGATAAAATTGGTTTCTTTTTTTAACTAAATTATAGTTGATTTATGAATATTACTCTTGAGATTAAATCTAGATGTTTTGATTATATTGATTTTACTATTATATTTAATATTTTTATAACCCTAATGATGATATTTCTATTTGACTTGAGTATAAAGATGGGTAGATTTTTAGTATGATCATGACTATGGGTTTCCTTTGGCCAGTAGTACAAAGTTGAATTGTTGACTGGTATGATCATGACCATTGAATTTATAATTGAATATCTTTAGCTTAAGTGCAAAGGTGAAATGATCAACATGGTTATAATTATTGTTTATATAAATTCTGAAATGATTATATATTTCTTTGAGATATTAATATATTTGGCATGTAGTGCAAATATGAACTGTTGATGAATATATTTGGCCTGTAGTGCAAATATGAACTGTTGAGGAATATCTTTGGTCTGTAGTGTAAAGATGAATTGTTGATGAATATCTTTGACCCATAGCGCAAAGATGACTTGTTGTTGAATATCTTTGGCCTGTAGTGCAAAGATGGTCTGTTGATGAATATCTTTGCCGTAGTGCAAAGATGAAATTGTTAGTATGATTTTAAACAGGAACTGTGATTTGATATAATCATGATCTTTGATGTTTCAGGTAAAGACATGTGATAAAAATTATCTTTGTCCTGGATGCGAAGAGGAATTTAGAATTACAATTATGATTATGAGTTATTCATATAATTGTGAAAAGGAACTGTTGATTAATGTTACAGGGATAAAACATTGTTGGTGGACTTTTAATGTGGAGAAGATATGTAAGACCCCGAATTTTATGAAATAAAAGTATTTAATTTTTCTTATAATTACTATTCAGTAAATGGTTTAATTGATAAATGTTAAAGTTTAGGGTGATATATGAATTTTTTTTCAAAATACACAAGTGGTTGTAAAATATTCATTGTTGTCGGGGAATATTCGTTTGGTCGTGGAATATTCTTTCTGTCGGGGAATATTCGTACGACGACGTAGCCATTTGTGGGCCCCATAACAGAATAACTGTCAGATGAAAAAAATGACAAAAATTGAGTTTTTATAAATAACGGCGTAGTTGTTACCGTTAACACTGTTGGAATACCCGCTGGTTAAAATACAGTAATACGCGTTATTGCATAGTAGCACACAGTATTGCACAATATTTTTAAAATTATTGATTCTTACGTAAGAAGGCACTACTCAATAATTGTTACAGTAATTACTGTTCAATATTTTATTTTATTGATTCAATAATTGCTACGTTGAAATTTTATATTATTGTTGTTCAATAATTGTCGCTACACAGTATCTCCATTATTAGATCAATAATTCATATTATTTGAATAATATTATTAGATAACATTATTGGCAATGTCTAGAAATTTCTGTCTAAGGAGAGGTTTGGTCATCTAATTGTGCGCCAGTAAGGAAAAATTCTTATTGGAAAGCCCCCTCTTTCCTGGGAACGGCCTGGTTGTCATAATTGTGATTCTGTAATATTATTTGTGAATAATTAATTATTGATTTATATGATAAGGAAATATTTATTTGATGTGGATATAAATGATGAATTTATTTATGTGGTTATTATTGAAGGAATTAATGTTGAGGTGTTTTATCAGTATTTTTGTCGGAATGGAGGTATTAAAAAATCAAATCAGTATTTTTCGGATATATTGCGTGTGTTATAATTTTTAATCCGACCGTTGGATCGTTGTGATTTTTGGATATGTTATACATATATGAGTTGAGTATATGTCCACAAATTTTGAACCGTTAAAAATGAACGTATAATTTGTTATGAATTTTAAGAGGTGACTGATTCGGAAATTAGGTTTATAAATAATTTTGGTGGAAAATTCTAGAATAGAGTGGGCCCCACTTGTGGTTGGTGAAGAAATGTGCTGAATTTTATTTCAAATGTGGTGGGTGGCAATAGTAGCAGGTAAAGCTATCAGGTAGCAGGTCAAGTCTGCTTCGGCGTGCTAACATTTTCCTATAAATAGAGGGTTAAGTTAGAATTAAAAAATACACCAGAAACATAAGTTTTCTCTCTTTTTCTCTCTAGATTATTGAGTGTATTTTGTGAGTATTTAGATACTTGATGAGTTGATATTCATCAGTGCAGGTTTCCTTCAGCGTTATATCCGATATCCAGTCAGAAGTACTGCTCTTTTGATGTAAGGGATAGTAAGGGATTTTAAGGGATGTTATGATTTTCAGTTTCGTAATTTTTCTGAACTTCAAAAAAATTTGAAAAAATTTGAAATGATAATTTGATGAGTTTTATTGATTGTGTCCAAAAATAGTGATTTTTGGATGTATAGATTAAGAGTTATGAATTTTATGGGGAAATACTATTTTAAAAGTAACCGCTTATAACTCATTGTGATTAACTCCAGAATTGATAAAATTTTTATTGGAAGTATATCTATATAATATCAGTATACTCTGTGAGTTTTGAAATTTTTGGATAAAAGTATAATTTATGATAAATGTCTAAATATTCGGCGGTTTTGGCCATATGAAAAATAGTAAATGAGTTTTAAAAATTCTGAGAAAAATATATGTTCAATATGGGACTATATTATGCTAAATCCCATAAAAGAAAATTTTTTGGAAATGATTTGGTATTTTTCATGAAAATGGACTAGTTATGAGTAAATGAATTAAATATGTTATGTGAAGTAAGAAAATTAGAAAATAGGATTTTATGGCTTGAGAATCTTATATGAGGTATATGCAAATTTTTGATGAGGGTTTTGGTTATTGGTAATGAAATCTTATGAGTTTGGAATTTTAGGATGATTAAATGTATTATTTAGTAAAGTATAAACAATTAAAATAAAATGTTTATAAGCTTAAGAAATATTATTCTTTCAATATCATTATACCGAAATATTGGTATGGATTTTATTGTGGAATTTCTACCTTTTTCATGTCGAGTTACTATTCATGAATAGTATTCACGAGTTACTATTTGTAACGACCCCAAAACTTATACAACTTAATTCTCGACTTTGGTCGTTAACCATACATTAAATCTCTAATTTTACATCATTATTCGATATTAAAAATCACTAAATTGCGGAATAATTAAAATTTTTATACATCTCCTTCTGTCTTGCCCTAAATCGTAACCTTTACATTACATCTTTTCGATTCAAATCAAATGCCATGAATCATTACAACAAACTGACTATACAAAGTCTTACATCATAACTAAATATCCATATACATTGGATAGCTCAACTTACAATTCAACAACATGTTACATTTAAGATAGGAAATATATTTCTCATAAAACATAAGTAATCTTTGTGAATATAGATCTCTATAACTCACTTAGCACATATCTTTACCTTAAAGTTTGTACCTGCAAAAGTGGTTATTTGCAAGAGTGAGCTCGACAGCCTAGCAAAGTCTAACAGTTTTCATGCATCACATAGCACATAATAACATGTTCGATATACAACTCATTAAAGTAACATGGCATACATGCTTTTAACTCACATAGCAAATATAAAGATTGAGTTCCTTACTCAATCATCATTACTTAGCCAAAACAATGCAGTCATAGATTGACTTTAACATTTTATGATTTCAACATGTATAACATATCATGCAATTTAAAACAGTTCATCAAGTCCACGTAGAAAATAGGAACCGAAAGACTTGCCTTGATCGTTGTTTACCAATAATAGCTTAACAGCTTACAATTATCTGCACTTCACGTGCCCTACACAATTATATAATCATACACATCAACTATTAGTCACATAACAACACATAACAATTGTAATGTAAACTCTACTCCACATCTCATAATCTTTCCTATTAATAAATACACAATGGTCAATTAGATTGTGTTAACTTTTCGACTTATGACTCACTATATTTCTTCTTAGTCAAACTCGAAGTTCAAGTGCTTAAGTCTTGCTAGGACTACTTATTGGTTTTATATTAAACCCATTCCATATCTTATAATATCCATTTCAATGGAATTGAAACACTTTTTAAGTTCATTAACACTTGGCACGGCGTTTCGACGTTCAATCGTCACACGCCCGATTTGCCTCTCTTGTGTATGCTTACTATGCTTCTATAACTTATCTAATACATTATTTATTAATGTTAAACATCATTATATTTACTATTATTCATGTTTTGTAACTTAGGATAACATCTTTTATGGTCTGGATCACGACACATGCATATGTGCATGTCCGACACCCTCCGATTGCCTCCGAATGCCTCTGAAAACACAATAGTCCTAAAGATGACCATTTTGACCAATCCTAATGACCTCAAATTGAAAACCTTAAAGAACGAAAGTTGTAGGTCTACTCGTCCTCGTTCCGGATCATCTTGAATCACCTCAATCGGAGTTCGTATGAGGAAGTTATGGCCATTTTACTACAGGAGGTCAAAACTATCCAAGTCAGACTTCTGTCCCCGCGCTGGGGAGCGAGGACTAAGCCAACTAGTGGCGCTGGGGCACGAGGTTGGCGCTGGGGCGCGAATTTCAGCGCTGGGGCGCCAACATCTGGCGCTGGGGCGCGAATTTTGGCGCCGGGGCGCGATTTTTTGGCGCTGGGGCGTGAATTTTGACGCTGGGGCGCCGAAACTCGCAGAACCCAACCACGAAGAACAGAACAACTGATTTGTTTGTCTGTTACTTCAATTCTAACACTAATTAACACCAATTAACATGTATAACCTAAGCTAATTACACATATACACATTACCCAACATGTATATACTAATTACCAACGACTAAATCATGATTCTAGAAATCTTAAATCATTGAAAGCTTTATTTTAAAAACCAAACTCCATAACTGACGTTTATACACTGTTTTACCAATTTGATTTTAATTACTTCAAACTACGATTCTCTGTAGTTTATACCCAATTAACCATTCGCAGTTCAATTTCACAATTTCACAATTAACATATACTAATTTTGATATTTCTACAAACCACGTTCATACGTGAATGTTTACTGCAAAACCAATTCTTCTTTCTTTGTGAATGCTAGCATACTTCTCATATATACATACATGTGCTAATATAACAATTACAGTTACAAATACACTTAATATCATACAAAGCTATATATATATATATATATATATATATATATATATATATATATATATCCACAATTCATCTTTTACAATTATTTTACAGAGAACTTTTTGGAATAAGAAAACTAAACTTTAAAATAAAATAAGAGGATTAATATCCTACCTTTGATTTAAGAAGATAATGGCTATCATTTTGATTATCAAGCTTCTTTTTCCCAATTCCTTTCTAAAAAACCTGTTAGAAATCACTCACTTTCTCTCTAGAGTAATATCAAATTTTCTCTGTATTCTTCTTCTTCTCTCCCTTTTCTTCAACTGAGTCTTTCTTTTCTCTTCTAACATACGTAGAATAGTATAACGTATATAGTAATAATATATCACTACAACAAAAAGGCTTATCAGCGACCGCACATCTGCGACCGCATATAGTCGCAGATGGGTATCAGCGACCGGATGCAGTCGCTAATAGTAGTCGCAGAAAATCTTGTCGCTAAAAAGACATCAGCGACCAACAATAGCGACCGCATTATTAGCGACCGCAATCAGCGACCTCAGCTGTCGCTATTCTGACTCATGCTGAGTCATGCGTCAGACGTGATGTGGTACACGTGTCAGCGACTGGTAATAGCGACCGCATGCGGTCGCTGAAGTAGACGAACCTTACTGGGTCGCTAATACTGTATCAGCGACCGCACGCGGTCGCTGACTTTGTTTTTTTTATAAATATTTTTCCTGTTTTATTGATTTCCCAAAAATAACCTGCTTTGTACCTGCTTTTTATCCCAACACACAGCAGTATATATAAGCATCCATCCATGATAACTACTATATGATAAACATCCATCCATACATACAGTCCAAAGAATGAATCTAAATCAACACAACACAATACAATCGTAAACATCCATATAATAGAATCGTAAACCAATACAGTCCAAAGATAAGTAGTTTAAAAGATTACAAGGCTTTAAAAATCTAAAAAACAAGTCTAACAAGGCTTTACAAATCTAACATGCATGACTGGTCTAGCTCTTCATGGATCATTCAAATTAGTACCCTGTAATTAACAAAAGAATAAAACATATATGTTACATGTGTTGATACTGCTATGACTTGGGGAAAGCTAAATAATAGACAATGTACGTAATGAAACATTAAAAGTACCTGGTCGCCACCCTGATGCTGTGATGCTGCTGCTTCCGCCACTGCCTTTGCCAAGTCATCAGGATTCAGAGAATGCAGATGCCCGCCCAGTATAAGAAGAAGATCACGATTTTGACAGATCGCTCTCACACAGTCAGCAGGAGTATGATAGGCTGGATGACCTGATGACTGTGTAGACTGTGTAGACTGGGTAGCAGAGCTGCCTGTGCCACTGATGGTCGGGCGTCGTCTTTGTCCTTAACCTTTAACATAATTTTTCTTCACGACGGACGCCCTCTCCCACAATTCTTGATCAATCGCCGGACGCGGGGTGCCTTCAGGATAGCGCTCGTTCATTAAGCCCTTATAAGTGTCCTGTCAGAAGGTCAACAAATAAATAGTTAAAAATAAATACGAAATGCTAAAAAACATGACTATAATATATTTAAAGTTAACTTATTACCGCTATCTGAACAGCATCAGGCAGACCATCACGGGTGGCCACATACACATCTAACCAATTGATAGGTTGACCTTGAGACTCAGACTCCTACAGTTCATGTTCTCATATTAATATGTAAACATATGATATTTTAGCTACAAAACATGACTGTAAACATAAAGACAAATAACTAAGCCAATAAGCTTGTTATACATACGTACCCTAGCAGCAATATGTTGCAGCTGAGATATACTGCCGCCCTTGTACGTGCCTTTTGCCTTTTCGCCTTCAGATACACCTGAGGATCTGTTCGAGGCGGCAGTCTTATGTCTCTTGACCCAGCTCTCAGCTCTCCACTGCTCACACATCTGCACCCATATGGGATGTGCGCACCACCAGGGGCAATGCTCATGCATATACTGCTCACCCTGTCCTGGATGGTCAATCTCAGCATTGTGCAGGGCTTTCTGTCGTTCTTTGTTTAGATTATCTTTAGTCCGGATGGCGCACTTCTGCCAGAACAGTGCTTGAATAACTGATGCATGTGCGTCGTCCCATCTATACCGCTTCTGCAAATAAAACAACAATAATAATATTAAAACTACTATAATACCATAATCCAACATTACTAAACTATTAGTTGATTAACTATGTATTATCTATCAGAGTGATTAAATAAATATACCTGAAATTCAGCCCAAACTGCATCCTTATGGGCGAGAGGTGTGCTCGCCCATGTAATCACTGGCGTAGGCCAGTTCTGTAAGCATAATTGTGAAATGCACTTCACAATTTTACTATCTTGAAAATCACTACAATATACAATAATTTACATTAAAATATATTTATAACAATGGAAATATTAAACCCTTATATATACACGATGTTTAACTTACGTGCTTTCTGGAGGAGGACGGATCTGTATAAGAATGCGATCATCCGGATTAGCCGGGGCCTTCGGCACATGATTAGGGCCCCGACCCAACCCGCGCTTTCGTGCAACAGGTTCAGAAGACATCTATAAATAAAAAAAATTAGGATGTTAGTATGAAATTATGAATGACAATTAATTGTATGAAATAGTTAACTACGATTACCATAAGTGAAAGGTACATAAACATGACTGCAAAATAGTTAACTACAACAACTATAAATGATATAGTTAAGGATATAGAGAACATTCCTATATAGAGAACATAAATGAAAGGTACATAATTATGAACTAAACATGAACATGAACATAAACATACATTTTGTACAATTAAAACTAAACATACATTTTAATGAAAATCGTTGTCTGATGAGTCAGAATCATTTTGTACAAGTATCGGAGATTCATAACCATCTTCAGATTCTGTGTCAGTGTCAGTCAATAACTCTTTCTCAATATCACTGTCATCCTGCACAATAACTGTCTCGGGATCCAATTCATCAGGTTCATCTCCACCCTCTAACTGGATTACATCATTGTTGTCCTCTATATTTATTATAGGAGGTCTCTGAAGCATTTCCTCTTGGTAGAAATCCCCGTCTATTACTTGGACACGACTACGCGCGGGAGTATGAATTACAACTTGCCAATCTGTAGGCGGTCTATCCCTTTTCCTAACTGGACTAGGAGTATAGTATACTTGTATTGTTTGAGTTGGTAATACAAACGGTTCGTTGGAGTACGCAGACCTATGGAGGTCAATATCGACGATTCCATGTCTGTCAACACGTATCCCTTTTTCTGAATCAAACCAATGGCACTTGAACAAGTGAATATGACCACCGTACGTGCCCTTGTACGACAACTCTACGATTTCCTCCAACTCCCCATAAAAGGCACGACCAAGCTCATTGTAACAATCTCCTTGGACACACACTCCAGAGTTCGTTGTTCTTTTACCGTGCTCATATGCCTTTGTGTGAAATTCACAACCATTTATTTTGTAACCATTGCGGGTGACTTGGTCCCTGTCTGGTCCCATAGCTAGGACTTGTACATTAGCCGGAATCGTTGATCCCTTAGTCAAAGCCTACAAAAACTCCATCTTATTAAATGAAGTCATAGTTAACATGGAGTATATATATATATATATATATATTACGTGCTTAAAAATTAAACTTACTTTGTCCTTTAGCCAAAGTGCAAAGTTTTTATCCCGATTGATTTGAACATCTTTATCAGTTATGCCGGGATGCTTCACTTTTAACTCGTCATCGTACAATCTATACCATGTTATAAACATTAACATATTGGAATAAATTGTCAACTTAAAAGATAAATTATCAAGTTTACATGTGTACCTCACAAATTCGTCAATCTCCTCGCAATTGAGAAGAATGTAAGTATGTGCAGCATGTAATTCTTGCTCAGAGAGGAATATGCGCTTCCCTTTTCCATAAGCGCGGCCCGATAGACCAAATACAGATAGTTGACCATTTAGTTCAACATTTCCCCCATCATCATGTCTCGATACTCGATTGGCCTTTGTCAAGACTTCGTCCGGAAAATAGTCTGAGACAAACGTAGATATCTCATCGAAACTGTATGCCTCGCATATCGACCCCTCGATATAAGCTCTATTCTTAACCTTTCTCTTAAGGTTTCCCATCACCCTTTCGAAAGGGTACATCCATCTATATTGAACTGGACCCCCAACACGAGCTTCATAGGGAAGATGGATTTGCAAATGCTCCATGGAGTCAAAAAAACCAGGTGGGAATATTTTTTCCAGTTTACACGTGATCTCTATGATGTTCTTCTCAAGTACAGACATGTCCTTCTCATTTAATGATTTTGAACATAAGTCTTTGAAGAAACGACTAAGATCCGTCAAAGCATCCCATATTGGTTTATCAAGCAGATCCCGAAATGCTATAGGCATGAGCCTCTCCATGAACACATGACAGTCATGACTCTTCATCCCTTGCAATTTCCCACCCGTAACACACCTTGCAATGTTTGATGCATATCCATCTGGTAGTTTCAGAGACTTAACCCATGTGCATACATCTTCAACTTGCTTTTTGGACAATGTGTACTTTGCATGCGGTTTGACAATCTTACCATTAGGAGATTCGTAAAGTTCTAATCCGGGACGCTTACAAATATCTTTCATGTCCAAACGTGCCTTATCGTTATCTTTTGTCTTCCCCGTAACATTCATCACAGTGTTAAACACATTGTCAAACACATTCTTCTCAATATGCATCACATCTAGATTATGACGAATCAAATTTGTAGACCAATAAGGCAGTTCCCAAAAGATGCTTCTCCGAACCCAGTTATGAGATTCGCCAAACCCATTGATTATATTTGTGGCATCAACCTTACCAAATGGGATAACCGGCAATCTCATCACACGATCTCGCATCTCCGTTCCCGAAAATCGCGGTGCAGGTATATCATTGTCTACTTTCCCTTTCCTGAAGTGTTCTCTATTTCTTCGAAATGGGTGATCTACCGGTAAGAACCGACGATGACAGTCAAACCAACAAGGCTTTCGACCTTTTGATAGATTAAACGACTTTGTATGCTCCATACAATACGGACAAGCCAACTTCCCGTGTGTACTCCATCCAGCTAACATACCATAAGCTGGGAAGTCACTTATAGTCCACATAACCGCTGCCCTAAGGTTGAAATTTGTTTTCGTTGCAACATCCCAAGTCTGTACTCCATCCTCCCACAATACCTTCAACTCGTCTATAAGAGGTCTCAAGTAAACATCTAAGTTCTTTCCAGGACTCTTAGGACCAGGAACCAAGAGTGAAAGAAATAAGTATGGCTGTTTCATACACATCCAAGGTGGCAAGTTGTACGGAGTAACAATCACAGGCCAACATGAGTACGGAACAGCTGAGTGGCCAAACGGATTGAAACCATCGGTGGACAATCCAAGCCTCACATTTCTAGGTTCCAATGCAAATCCAGGATGTGCTAAGTTGAAATCTTTCCAAGCCTTCCCATCTGCGGGATGATTTAGTTCTCCATCTTTAGCTGGAGATTTCGCATGCCAACTCATATGTTCAGCTGTTCTTGAAGACATGTACAATCTTTTTAGCCGATGTGTTATTGGAAAATACCTTAGAATCTTAAACGGTATACTTGATTTTTTTGTAGTCACACCCTCTTTATTAGGCCTAAACCGATCATGACTGCAAAACGTGCACCTTGTCATCTGTTCATTTTCCTTATAAAACAACATGCAATCGTTGGGACATGCATCGATCTTTTGGTATCCAAGACCCAACTTCTTCACCATTTTCTTACAAAAGTAATAGTTACCAGGTAATTTCTCACCGTCAGGCAACATACTCTTAATGGCCTTCAAGAGCGACTCAAAACACTCATGGCTCATGTTGTGATCAGCCTTGATGTTAAGTAATGTCGCCACTGCAGACAATATAGTGTGTTTGGTGCAACCATGCCACAATGGCTCGCTACCCTCGTTTAACAACTTAAAGAATTCTTTGGCATCAGAATTCATAGGTTGTTCTCTGCCTTGCTCCCAATCAAAATCTGGCCATGCAATATCATGAACCATTTCATTCATACGATGAGTACTACTGCCAGAATTATGTACTTGTGTGATGCCACCATCTCTTCTCTGCCCATGTGCCCACCAGCATTCTTCGTAATTTCTCATGAACCCAGAAACAAGTAAATGATAGTTTATCATGTCTCTATCCATATAATTTACATTCTTACACTTCAAACATGGACATCGTATCTGCGACTTACCATTCATACATTCCGGGTGACTATACGCATACTCCAAAAATACTTGGCAACCAGCTCTAAATTCAGCTGTAGCACCTATCTGGGCACTTGACTTTCGTCGTGCCATCCAACTACGGTCTAAATAGAGGTCCATGATTGCACGGTACCTATGTTGACATGAATTTATTGTATTCCCTTGTTAGAGATTTACAATTCAGCTCAATCCCATTTATGATGCTTATAAATACATATAGATGTATATATACATATATAACATGAGTGTGCATCATATATGATTATTCGGGAATTGAACAAGGATACATGCCAAAACAAATTTACACCGCTTGAGATCGACTACCCAAAGGCATGGTATATTGTTATGGATCTTAAATTAGAGTATGGTCTTATGTCATCCTACATATTTTAACTAACACCAACCTAAAGCCAATAGATTCATAGGGGTAGAATACGAATCATTACATCATATATGGTCTGCATATGCTGCGTATATCAAGATTGCAGAAGAAGGCATACTATTAGTCCCTTAATGTGGGACTATTAGTCCTATTAGTCCCTTATATAGGATATATCTTGCTTTAAGTACGGTTCTAACGTATGTTTCAGTTTCAGTTTTCAAGCGCTGCGTGTACATTTGATTAGTTACTAAGCATTTGATTAGCTCGTTGTACTTTATAAATGTTCGCAACTACCCGACCAACAAAAAAATTTCGCCAGAGTCTCCCCTATAATATGGACTAGCCACATGCACGACGGCATGCATATATTGTCATTTCTAGGCACCCAAGACACAAACCAAGAGAAATATATAAATAATCATAACATTATCCCTACTTGGCAAGACTTGAAACTTTGTTTTTGTTAGGAATTGAAATTTAATGCAGATTACAAGTTGAACTAATAATTGATTATTTTTCATAGCAGTCAGTCAAACACTGCTCTTGCTATTACATGTAACATCACACCTTTATAATTGCTTCAGTTTCTTTTTTCATCATTATATCCCATCTAATTTTTGCTTCTGTATTTAGTTGTCAAGTTACTTATTGCTCATTAGTATTGTCAAGTGACTTATTGCTCATTAAGTTGAAATTCTTAGATTATTATTCTTTGAAGTCAGAAGGGAAAGAAATAAAATAGTTTGTCATTCTTTACTGCTGCTCACTCTTTGTAGTCACAGTTTTAGATATATCTCAGAAATTATGAATCCTACTATATCAATACATAAAATTAACCCACTACATCAATTTAGTTGCAATATATACTATTTTTCTTAAATTATTACCACTATTCAATAAAAAGATTCAACAAAAATCAGATTGATTACGCACCCTACCTACAGTAGTCTGAATTACAAAAGAAAATGAAGGGGTCCCTACATCACAATGAACAATGCATATAAATATATACATGCATATGTAAAGAAGAAGCAAGACCAACACAGACATGGTCACAGTTGATTGCATCTTTCACAATACACGAGATTTTACTAGTATATCCACGACAATCTATCAAATCCAGCCCCCCTCCTCAATGTCAGTCATCACTGTCCAAGTACTTCTAACATATCATTAAATCAAACACTAGTATTTACAAGCTAACGAACTAGGTTAATACAATTGAACATACCTTTCAAAAGATTTGTAGGTAACGGTGGCGCCGGCGGCGACTGAGGTAGTGGTGGGTGGCGGCAGCGGTTTTCCCCTCTTCTCCCTCTTCTTTTCTCCCCCTTCTCGGTGGCGTCGGCGGCGGCTGAGGTAGTGGTGCACCTTGGCAGCGGTTTTCCCCTCTTCTCCCTCTTCTTTTCTCCCCCTTCTGCCTCTTCTCCCTCTTTTTTTCTTCTGTTCTGGTCGACAGTGACGAACTGATACTGGTTTATTGAAATACATTTGCGACCGCTATCAGCGACCGCATGCGGTCGCTGATTTTTAATGATGTGGAAGTATTAGCGACCGAATGCGGTCGCTGTTACTTATTGGTGGCAAATAAGCAGCGCGCCAACATTTCCAGCCAATTTTTTGGAGGGAAAAATGAGTCTGCGACCGAATAGCGACCGATATCGGTCGCTAACATAAACTAGCGACTAAATTCAAGTGCGGTCGCTAAAGGTGGTCGCTAAAAATCCTATCTGCGACCAAAAAAAGCGGTCGCTGATAAGATTGGTCGCTGTTAGAGCATTTTCTTGTAGTGTATATTAATGATATAATATAAATATAGATATAACTTATATCAGTTATGTAAGTTTTTGAAAATCAAAAGCCATAAGGCTTGTTTGGATAACCACTAAAAAAATAATCAATTAATCCTTATGCCTTGTTTGGTAAAACACAATTAGATTAAAGACTTAATAGGCATTAGGCTTTGTTTGGCAAAACTAAATTAAACACTTTTAATTTATTTTAATAACTCCTTTATAACAAGGTTATTTGTCACACTTCTATTAAAATAAATAAACAATTTAATCAATTCAAATACTACTCTATTAAATTACTTTAACACATAAATCATTACCACATAATTATAATTTTCTTTATAATTATAATTTTATTCAACCAACTAGCACTTTATTTTAATTACAAATTCTAATTATAAATATTATAATTCATTTAATCATTATTAGCTCTCTAACTTAATTATTAAATTAAATTAGTATATAATCTCATAACAATTAATTTTCTTAGCTCCTTAATTATTTATTCAACAAATAATTCACTAAATGACATCAACTCAAATTGAATAATTATTTATTCAATAATAAACATATCCATTAAATATTTATATAATTCAATAAATATTTAAATATTATAATAAAAATCTGGATTGTTACACTATTCATGAGTTACTATTCATGAGTTACTATTCACGAGTTACTATTCACGACAAAATTGATTTCTTTTTCTGACCAAATTATAGTTGATTTATGAATATTACTCTTGAGATTAAATCTATATGTTGATTATATTAATTTTATTATCATATATAACATTTTTATAACCCTAATGATGATATTTCTCTTTGACTTGAGTGTAAAAAGGGGTAGATTTTTGGTATGATCATGACTATGGGTTCCCTTTGGCCAGTAGTGCAAAGTTGAATTGTTGACAGGTATGATCGTGATCATTGAATTTATAATTGAATATCTTTAGCTTAAGTGCAAAGGTGAATTGATCAACATGGTTATAATTATTGTTTATATAAATTCTGAAATGATTATATATTTCTTTGAGATATTAATATGTTTGGCCTGTAGTGCAAATATGAACTGTTGTTGAATATCTTTGGCCTGTAGTGCAAAGATGAACTGGTGATGAATATCTTTGGCCCATAGAGCAAAGATGACCTGTGGTTGAATATCTTTGGCCAGTAGTGCAAAGATGAATTGTTAATGAATATCTTTGGCCCGTAGTGCAAAGATGACATGTTGTTGAATATCTTTGGCCAGTAGTGCAAAGATGAACAGGTGTTGAGATGAACATGACCAACTGGTGATACAAATGAATATCTTTGGCCGTAGTGCAAAGATGAAGTTATTAGTATGATTATGAACAGGAAATGTGATTTGGTGTAACCATGATCTTTGATGTTTCAGGTAAAGATAGGTGATGAAAATTATCTTCGTCCTGGATGAGAAGAGGAATTTATAACTACAATTATGATTATGAGTTATTCATATGATTGTGGACCAGAATTGTTAATTGATGTTACAGGGATAAAACATTATTGGTGGATTTTTAACATGGAGAAGATAATAGATTTTGTAGTCTATTTGACTCTTCTAATGGATTGCTCGTTCCGCTGCAACTATGGTTGAAATTTTTATGATCTACCGTATGTTCTAAATATCTGATTTAATTCTGTTGAAGGCTATTGATAACGTATTTATCTTTAGTCATGATATTCTTTACTGGGCTAGTTGTGCTCACCCTTCTGTTTCACAATTCCTTTCAGGTAATAAGAGTGTAGCTGGGTCGAGCGGGGGTAACAGGGGAATAGAACGGTGGTCATCATTTAGTAGTTATATTTGGTGAATCATCTAGGGTGAAGCGAACCCAACGTTGGAAGGGTGTTTTGCCACTATCATACAAGATGTCTAATGACATACAACCTCGTGTCATCATAAGACAGGATGGTGCTCATCCACTTGCTGAGTATATTTACGAGCACTACCTATATAATCTTGGTGTTTGTTTGAAGTATAATTCTCAATTAGAGACAGTGGAGATAATGATAAGTCAAGAGAAGACTCACCATTGGGAAGAATATGATAGTAATCTTCTCGTTTTTCTTTGGGGTATATTGGGTCAACCAAGGATAATTCTGTGGCCATATGATATCTATCACAACCTAGAAGCATGGCCTCCCATGTACAAGGGTTTTCTTGAGCACTTCCCAAAGATTCTAATTTCTAAAATAGTTTTTGACTATACCTTTATGTAAGGTGTCATTGTGAGGTGTTGTTCACGGTTGGGATATGAGTCACATTTGGTATATAATTGTATCCAAACTCACAGCATATGTGTTGTTGTATTTTGCATGACAATTATTGTAATAAAGTTGTAGTTATTTTCTGTACCATGTATTTAGCGACTCAGAATAGGTTGGATGGAATGGACCTATTTTGGGGTTGTCACAAGATAATAGACTTTATGGTCTATTTGACTTTTCTAATGGATTGCTTGTTCCGCTGCAACTATGGTTGAAAATTTTTATCATCTACCATATGTTCTAAATCTATGATTTATTACTGTTGAAGGCTATTGATAATTTATTTATCTTTAGTCATGATATTCTTTACTGGGCTAGTTGTGCTCACCCTTCTGTTTCATAATTTCTTTCAGGTAATAAGAGTGTAGCTGGGTCGAGCAGGGGTAACAGGGGAATAGAACGGTGGTCATCATTTAGTAGTTATATTTGGTGAATCAAATAGGGTGAGGCGAACCCAATGTTGGAAGGGTGTTTTGTCACTATCATACAAGATGTCTAATGACATACAACCTCGTGTCATCAAAAGACACGGTTGTGCACTTCCACTTGCTGAGTATATTTACGAGCACTACCTATATAATCTTGGTGTTTGTTTGAAGTATAATTCACGATTAAAGACAGTGGATATAATGATATGTCAAGAGAAGACTCACCATTGGAAAGAATATGATAGTAATCTTTTTATTTTTCTTTGGGGTCTATTAGGTCAACCAAGGATAATTCTGTGGACATATGATATCTATCATAACCTGGAAGCATGGCCTCCCATGTACGAAGGTTTCCTTAAGCACTTCCCAAAGATTCTAATTTCTAAAACAGTTTTTAACTATACCTTTATGTAGGTATCACTGTGAGGTGCTGTCCATTGATGGGACATTTGTCATATTACGGTTGGGACACGAGTCACAGTTGGTATATATTTGTATCCAAGCTCACAACATATGTGTTGTTGTATTTTGTACGACAATTGTTGTAATAAAGTTGTAGTTGTTTTCTGTACCATGTATTTGGCGACTCAGAATAGGTTGGGTGAAATGGACCTATTTTGGGGTTGTCACACCACGACTAATTGTTTGAAGGTCAACTGGAGCAACAAGTTGTCAGGAACAAATGTGAAGCTATGCACATCAATGCTTATACTCAGTATATCCAAGTTAAATGACTATTAAGAAACTGACAGTAAAAAGATACGATTCCTCACTAATATAAATACGTACATCATGTTGCACCTCCTTATGCACTATAACAGTACCCTGTCAAGAAATTATAATCTACCTAAAAAGGTGAAGAGAGAAAGTACACTGAGGTTGGAAACTCAAATGCTTACAAACTTTCTCTCCATCCAAGTTTTAGGCTGAAGATGAAATCTTGAAACAAATCTGAAATAGGTCACAAGCATATCAAAGGTTAAACTAATTCTATGTGGGGTAATCTTTGTTGATGGGTTAGTATGTATGTACAAACCTATGTTCTAAGTGTTTGATAACATTCAGAGTATGATCAGTTCTACAAGAGTATCTTGAAGATTCGTAGAAACTGATCACCTCTATGAATCAACCAGATACGCATAAGAAATAGTGTTGATTCTCACAACATTTAAACTCTGTGAACATAACCAAGCAAATGATGAAACCATCAAAGGAAAAGAGTGTTTTATTAAAATGGCAAATCTTTCACACACTCATCATTATGCATCTCAAAATGTAATATCTAAATTAGTTGCATGCATGAATCTGATTGTTGGTGATCAATATGATGTTAATTCTAATATATGAGGAATAGGGATTTTGAAAACTAACCTGGCAGGACCCATTTAACCATGGGTACCAAAAGAGAAATGTATCTAACCTGCAGGTACTTGGTCCATCTGGCCACACTAAGGAATGCTGAAGTAGAAGATTTCAGTCAAGAAGATTCAACCAGCAGAAGGCTTAAGACTGTTCAAAAATGATTCTGATAAAATTCCTATATGTCAAAGCATGTCCTTGAATACTTGCTGAGCTAATCTGAATAAAGCTCACATGGCTGCTGATCTTTAGATGGAAGCAGGCCATTCAACCAAAGATGAAAAAGGTCTTATATGCTCAATCAGGCAAAGCATGATATATAAGAAGAATCCTCAAGGAAGCTCACATCAGAGGATCATCGAGCATCAGTCATGAGGAACTCATTACAGAAGCAGAACTTCACAAACACAAGACTGTCAAAGAAGACTACGTTCGTAGTGCTATCAAATGATCGCAGAGTGATCTATCCAGAAGATATCCATGCTTACGATATAAGAAGATTTAATAGAGAATGATGATTCCAGTCAGAAGGAGATATGCAAGGATGCCTTCTAATACACCTAAAGAAAAGGAAATCACATCCATCTGAGAAGACAGTATCAACCATGGGAAAGCAGTGATCTATTAAGAAACAACAGCACTGAGATATTCTATGAAGAAATGTACCAGCTACAGAGTCCCAACACTTTGTGGCTGATGAACCAAATGAAGATCCATAGTCAGTAGGAACGTCTCAAAACGTACTACTGATAACCTATCAGCCACCCATCTCAAAATTGTGGAGTGCCTACGATCAAACATCCGATCGTAGTGTAAAAGCAGGAGGATACCACAATTAAAGCAAATGCAATTGTCTAAAGTTGGTAGAGGACCTCCCCAGTAGAAAAGGTCAAATGAGATATCAGTGCAAATCACTTCTAAAGTTTTTCATCTGGAAAGTGCCTCGGGGACAAACCTGACCCTTAGCTCATTCTAAGAGGTTGGCCCTTCCTGAGCTACCCTAAACTAGAAGGATTGCTTAGTCAAGTTCATCTCAAGGACCAAGACAGTCAACGATCGTAGAATAGAGTTTGAAGGGAATCAACGATCGTAGAAGCAGACTCGATGATCGCAGTCCTACCAGAATGCACTAGCTAATGATGAGCTCGGAAGAACTAAATAATTGCCCAACCATTCAGAGGATGAGGAGATAAGGTTTAATACTGGTTAGAAAGATGTCCTGAAAATTCGTCTCAGAAGTAGATTCCCCAACCCTTCATAACGGACATCAATGGTTAAGCCATACATTTCAAAATGAGGAGTAATGTCAAAACCATCCACTGCAGCATCTCTCAGAAGAAGATCGTTGAGTCAACAAAGGAAAACGTAGAGTCCATACCTGCCTTACCATGCTACTCTACGAACCAAAATGGTCAACGATCAATCCACGTCAGACACCTATTTGTTTTAAAAAGGGACATTAAACTGAAGAGTTCTGGGGGAGTTACAGGTCATTACTGGGCATCGTGCAACCAATGATTGGTTGACACATCACTGCTTATGCAGAGTCATAAGGAACTGCCATAAAGGCAAATTCAAAATATGCAAACAGTTACCAAAACTATCAAACCTCTCTCCCTCCCATTCTCAAATCCTAGAATCCTCTTCGAAGCCAAAATCAATTAAACCTCCAGAGCCTTGATCACAATCAGCTATCTCTCATAAATCTCTCTGAATCAGATACCCACATTCCTCAAACTCTTCAAATGGCAGAATGGCAAGTTATAACTGGAATCCAACTCAGCTTCAATAAGTTCGAAAGATCGGAAAAAAAGTTCAAGGACATACTTGAGCTCGTAAAGAAGGTTGGGTTCTTCGAGTGCTTGGAGGCCGACACTCCAGTCTATACAGAGCTAGTTTAGCAGTTCTACTCAAATGCTTCAATGAATTCTGGACTTCTGACCACAAAGGTAAAAGGAGCAAGCCTGAAGATAAGAGCATCAGACATCAATCAATGTCTAGGGTTTCCCAACCAAGGTATGATAAACCTGGATGAGGTCGACATTGAAGAAGGAAAGAGGCTAATGTGGTACCAAAGAAACTCTTGTCTGAAGGACATGAAGAAGAAGGAGTTTCCTAAGAAATTCGATTTCCTTGCTGAGATAGTAGGCAAATGTATACTATGCAAGGATACGGCACATGACACTGTGCTTGATCAACAATTGAAGATTATGTCTGCAATAGTTCTAAAGAAGCGGATAAACTTTGGAGTTATCTTGTTCGATTAAATCTCAAAATGGGTAGAAAAGGCTGAGTAGAAGAAGTCTACAGAAAAACCACTTACAAAGGTGTTTCATGGAAGACTGCTAAGTATTGTGATGAAGCAGAAGCAGGGAGGAAAAATCAAGGATGATGAAGGAGAGCTTCTAAATGTTTATAAAGTGATGTCTCCACAACTGTTCATAAACTGGAAGAAGAACCCAGAGGAAAACAGGAGGCTAATAACAACTGAAAGCAGCAGTAAGGTCTCGGTAAAGAAGAGGAAGGCAAAGGAGGTGGAAAGCTCTGAGTCTGGTGACTCTGCACTAGTAGCAGCCACACCAGTTAGGAAAAGATCCAGGTGTGGAAAGAAAATAGAGGCTTCACTAAGAAGTCTCTCCAGTGAAGACAAAGATGAAGATGAAAGGGTCTTGACTGCACCAGATACCACAAAGAGAAGAAGCAACAGACTGCTTCAAGAGCCATCAAGAAAGAAAGCTACGGTGGTAAACAGGCCAGTCCCAGTCTCCCAAGAGAGTCCATCTGATAAGGAAGAGGACGTAGAGTCAGAAGATGAAAAGGAAACTAAAAGCCTTAACAGTGGGTCCCCAAAGAACAAATCCAGCAATGAAGGTGAAGCTAGATGCATGGAAGAAAATGCAGACTCTTATGATAGAGAAGAATGCACAAACCCTATGGCTGACTCTCTAAGCATTCACTCTAATGATGAAGAAAAGCTACAAGATGACCTAACTGCATCTCTAAATGCAAATGCTCCAACTAGCCCACATGATGGGTCAAATGATGATGAGTCTGAAGAAGAAGGACCTACCCCTGCCAATGCTGAACATCAAGAAAGTCTGTCTGATGATTCAAAGACTTCAAAATTTGAAGAAGAAGAAAAGTTTGTCTCTCCTATAGCTGAACCCCACCAAGGAGAAGGAAAAGCTACAGATTACTTGCTCAATTTGCCTCCAAGAAGAGAAATGATCACTCTACTGCAATCATTGAATTAAGCGATGATAAATCTGAATCACAGGAAGATAGTGCTAAAGAAAGAACAAGTAATGAAGAGGATGAATCCAAGGAAGATGTTGCTGAAGAAAACTCTGGTAATGAAATTCAGCAAGAAGAATTCACTGATGAATCTGATGAAAAAAGTTAGTAAGATTCAAGTTCAAGAAGAGAAGATCTGGAGAAAGATTCTGATTCTGTACATCAGGAATCAGAGGGATTAGAAGACCATCATGTCATTTCTCTAGCCAGGATAAATAGAAAGATAGCAGAGGAAGTCTCGAATGAATCACCAGAAGTACTTCCAAAAATTCCAAGTCTAGAGCTGGTGGCTCAGAACTTCCCAGGGATGAAGAGTCATACAACAATGATGATTAAAGACCAGCCCCACTACAAAGTCTACAGATATGCTGGCAATCATTATATTCCCTATGATCGTAGAGTGAACTCTGAAGGCAGAAGGATTATGGCCAAGGAGATAATCGTAGAGTCTGTTCACTCTACCACTGATGGTGCTCAAGTCCAAAATGAGGAGCCTCCGTCTGCCCAAGCACAGCTATCTGACATTCCTTCATCCTCCAATGGCGATTGGTACTCAACGATTGTTCAGATTCTCAAAGCTTTCAAAAATCTGTCCAAGGATGAAAAACATAGAGTCCAATCTGATGCTCAACAAGAGGCTGCCCAACCAGATGACCAAATTCCTATGGAGCAGGAACTGTTGCAGAATTTTGATAAGCTGGTCAAGAAGATATCTCTAATCAATGAAGAGTCAAAGATGTTGACATCAGGAGATAACTCAGTTCAAGACAGACTCCAAGCCACTATGGCTAATGTATCACTCAAACTCAAAGAGAGAGATCACATCTATCTGAAGGCCATAAATGATCAGAAGACAGAAGCTTTACGAGCACAGAAGGCCAATGAAGAACAGATTCAAGTCCTCTCTGACAAGATTGACAACATAAATCAGTCTTTCTCTCTCCAACTTGAGCTAAGTCAACAAGAGCTAAAGATTGAGGTTGGTAACTCCTCCTACCTGATGGAGCAACTTATGTCCAACATGGAGCAGCTCTCTCATGTGATTAATGACAAAAAGGGGGAGAAAAAGAGGCATAAAAAGAGGAAGAGCAAGAGGCATTCAAGGAAGAACAAGGAGAGCACAAGGAGTGAAGACAAGAAGGCCAAGGGAAAGTCAAAGATGAAAAGAACAAAAGAAGAAGCAGTGTCATCATCTGAGGGGGAGCCAAAAGATGATGATCATATGATCGTAGAGCTTGAGGGGGAGCAAACTAAGCAAGAAGATCATAAGTCTAAAGGGGAGCAGAGCAAAGACAGAAAGTCATCATCCCAGGGGGAACAGGAGCAAGAAGATCAAACAGATGAATAGTTGATCAACAGATATCCTGGAAACATATATGGAGCCAAAGAGGTACATCTCTAACTTGTTAGGTATGTTATGGATCCAGGATGTAAAATGTCATAGTGTATTAAATTTCATATCATTATAAATGACATTCATGATTATCTGTTTTAGAAATACAGTTGCTCATTATATATAAGAGTCATTCATAACATGCATATGCACTTTTTTTTTTCATAATCAAATAGGGGGAGATTGTCAGGAATAAGCATGTGAATGTTATTCCTACTTACATATGATTTGATTATGATATATATATATATATATATATATATATATATATATGAATGAATATGCAAGTATACTTGCATTAAAAAAAGCTGTAAAGTCCTTTGATAGATAATAGAAACATATGTATAAGAACTTAGAATGAATTGATCAAATGTGTTAGGTTGATCCAACATAAGCAAAATAACTTTTTAAAGTCCTTAAAAAGAAATGATGTACAAGGACAATAAATATAGAAAGATCAGGCATGTTAGGTTGATCTTATGATGTAATAGATAGGCTTGTCTGATCGTCGAGCACTGCACCAAAAATCGTAGTCTGTCAGGAGAGTCAAGGAAAACTTGAGAGCTATCGAGGCAGAATCGTAGTCTGTAAAATAGTAGATCTCAGAGTTCGTAGACTGCTAGGAGAGACGAGAAAGGATCGTAGTGTGTCGAGAAGAACTCCCTCGTAGTCGAAGTCTGCCGAGGAAGTCATGTTCAGAATCGTAGAGATAGCCTGCCTACAAGCCGACCGAGCATCTGCCGAAGCAAAGTTAAGGATCATAGAATACACTCGAAGTCGTAGAGTCTACTGAAGCCGAAGCTAATTCAAGAATCGTAGACTACACTCAGAGTCGTAGAGTCTACTGATCATATCTGAGGCAGAGATCGTAGTCGAGCAAGATCCGATGAAGACAACGAGCACAAGGATAGAAATCGTAGAGTGTCAAGATCTGATCTTGGTGTCGCAGTGTTTACACAGGCGAAGCTGAATCGTAGAGTGCAGAACTAAGACTTCAACAGAAGTGCTCACAATGCCAAGGCAGAATCGTAGAGCAAATACGATTCTCAACAAATGATCACTCGTAGAATATCCAAAGGAATAAAGCCTCTGGTCTAAGCTGCAATGTTACATCCAACCAGAAGGAAACCAGAGAGCACTCAACGAATGGCATGCAAGCTAATTATAGATCTGAGCACCAACCCAATTAGCAGTCAGATTGAGTTGGAAAGCCATTCGAGATGAAGTCTTCCATAAGTTGATCAGAAGAAGACTTCAGTAACTAACTAAGGAAAGTCAGCACGTGCAGTAGCTATCAAGAAGATAGAAGATGACGATCTTGGAAGCAACCAGGATCGCAATGTTTGCCACACAAAGAAGGAATTGATGGAGTATACCCAGAGATACTGGTCAGCCTCTGAAGAACAAGGCTAAAGTAATTAAGCATTAGGTCAGTCCATTGATGATAAGTGAATGGGAGATCACAAGGAGAAAGCGAGTTGGACACGCCACAAATCTGAAGTGTCTTGCTATTCAAAAGGAACCAAAGCAAGGAGTCAAGCCATCAGTATCTGAGATCTGTTGAGACAAACAGAAGTGTTGAAGCACTGCACAAAAGAAGGAAGATGTGTTCTACATTGAAGATTCAATGAACACTCTTCGAGATCGTAGTGTTGTCTCTACATGTCAATGAGCAACAGTCAACTAGACACTACGATCAGGTCTAAGAAAGCATGCATCAGAATCGTAGAGTTTGGTCATCTGAAGATTGAAGCATTTGCAATGGTTCAATCTGAAGGTTGGTATTCGGGCAAGAGCTTATTAAGAGCATCGATGCAAAAGGACAACCTCTGATCGAGAAATCAGAAGGGGGAAATAAAGTCGTCGACATGCCCGAGGCATAAAAATGACAACTCTGACGGGGTAGGTGAAACAGTAGACTGCAGTGTCAGAAAGTCATGACATATCACATCTGCAGTCTGCACCAAACAACTCGAGATTTGTGAAGAGATTTGAATAACTCCCAATGGCTACATTCCAACGGGAAGGTTGCAAAGGAGTATAAATCAGCGAGAGCTTCAAAGATCAAGGGTTACTGGAGTTGCTAATTTTGGAGAGATGGTGAACTGATCTAACCAACGTAAATAGTGAGTGACCAATGAAGGTCTGAAGGCTCACTCTACGATCCACCAAGAACACTTAGAGATAAAAAAAGAAAGAAGTAGAAGTGAGAGTTCTACAATATAGAAGTGAGAGTTCTACTACAAGAAGAGTGTTCTGAACTGCCGAGAGAAAGAAAAGCATCAATGTCATCTTGATGTCCATCATGGGAAGACTCTAAGTACCAGAGAGAAGTGCCTACAGTCATCTTAGTAAGTCCATCATGAGAAGGCATCAAGTATCAAGAAAGGAGATCACCAACGCCATCATGGTGGCAATCATGAGAAAGTTTCTAAGTACCTAGTAGAAGAGCTTATAGTCATCTTAGAAACCCATCATGTGCAGCCATTAAGTATCAAGAGGAATGATCTTCAAGGCAGTTTATCAAGGGATCATCAGAAGTGGTTGAGGAACTGAAGAAGCTGAGCATCATGCAACACTCAATTGCACTTCAAGGATGATCACGCCAAGCTGCTAAGTACAAAAGATGTTTAAGCCTAAAGACATCTTAGCAGCTCAGCACCAACATCCTCCAACAAACAAACAACATCAACAACAAGAAGCCAGGGCCTGAGGGGTCCTTATCTGGAGGGACTAAATGAAGTTCCAAGCCTGCTGGGCTTGAAGAGTTCCTACGGAACTAGAGAAGTTTCAAGGCTGCTGGCCTTGAAGAGTTCTTAGTGAACTGAAGTCCCAAGGCTGCTGGCCTTGAAGGAATCTTAGTGATTCAGGGTGCTGCCCTTCCTTAGTGGAATTCATGCTAGTTGAAAGCAGAAGAGTGGATTAGGAGCTTGAGTCTCTGAACCATTTAAAATCTCTTGTGTCTTTTACTTTATGTCATTTACATTATGCACATTAACTGCTATAACTGCTATGTATATATTAACTGCTTACCACTGAACTAACTCTAAGAACAATGTATGTTTGATTATGACTAATATCAATGAAGGGAATCTTTTACTTATTCCGCTGTGCTTGAAAAGATTCTTATGTTTGTCATATGCTAAATCAATAGCAATACAAAATAAACGAGAAAAGTATTTGAAATTAAAAAGGATCTATTCAACCCCCCCTTCTAGATCTATTGTGTGCCTACTGGGAACTAACAAAATAGAACTCGTTTTTTTTAAAAAGCTTGGGTTAAATTTTTCTTAAAAAAGTAATCTCTTTAAAAAAAAGAGATTGCAATGACAGTTCAAATTCTGATGGAATATATGGGGGAAATGTCATGTTTTGATATAAATATTAATCTTTACAATATATTAACAGTTGACCCATGTTGCTCCAGCGGTCATATGACCAAAATTCCAAATGTGAGGCCGCGAGTTCAAATATCTAGAGAGGCAATTTTTGAAAAAAATTCAAAAGACCTGTCACGTCAGCAGTGGACATGTGTTAAATTTTAATATTAAATATCATGTCAAACCTGCTGACATGTGCCACGTAGGTGCCACATGTGCCACGTAAGCAACTTATAAGTACAATTTATACAGCTTATATGTATAATTTATATTAGTAATTTTAATTGATTTTTATGATCAATTATGAATGATGATGTATTTGATATGTCTCCCATTTATGATATATATTTTTACAACTTTAAATGGTTGTGATTTGTTAGTAATTGGTCAATATTTTTTATTTTAACTTTTTATAAAAAATTGAATAAATTGTTTATTAGGTGATTGACATTCGAATTCAGATATTTGAATAATTTGTTTATTCGCATAAAAAATGGAAACGAATATGTTCCGCATTTGGACATAATTTTTAAATACTAAATACAAATATTTTTTAACAATTCTCTGAATACCGAATATGGTCTTACAAAAACATGCTTATTGGGATTATCTTAATTTAAGGCAACATTTTAATAGTCGTTGCAAAAAGTTGTATAAAATATGCAATGAAAATAAAAATTGTTGTCAATGAATGTGGTCCATATTAGGCAACAAAATATAGCAACAAAAAAACTTTTGTTGCCCACGATGAGGAGAAATCAAGTGGTTAGAAATTTTGCAACGAATTTCTAACGAATTTTGTTTCTAAATTTTACAACTACTTATGAATTTCATTGCAAAAAGTGAAAGCTTGACACCATCTGCAACGAAGGACAAGTTTCGTTACTAAACATACACTTTTAAAGTCGTTTCTTGAAAAATCATTGCTAAAGCCCCATTTTTAACAACAAAAAAACTTTCGTTGCCCACGATGACGGGAAATCAAGTAGCTAAAAATTTTGCAATGAATTTCTAACTAAATTTTATCCCGCCAATGAATTAGCAACGAAATTTTGCAACGACTTATGAATTTCGTTGCAAAAAGTGAAAGCCTGACACAATCTGCAACGAAGGACAAATTTCGTTACTAAACATATACTTTTAGCAACGACTTATAAAGTCGTTGCCCGAAAAATTATTGCTAAAGGCCCATTTTTTTGTAATCTCAGAGATAACCCTGAGCAATGATCGCTAATACAACTCAAACCGGAGATAACCCCGGTGAAAGGCAGGACCGTTATTTTGCCATCCCAATGCCACATCGCGCCGCCTCAACAACAACATACATACATTCTACATAGCAGTGTCCTATAAGAACCAAGGAAGTTCAATCCCGAGTGACTACTGCACAAGACAACACACCGGATAGAATTTAAAGCTTGAAGAGATAGAGCATGGTCCCATCTTCCTGACTTCTTATAATCTCTAATCCCATGTCATTGTGTAGCTCTCGACAACGGCGGTCCGAAATAGGTCTTGTACACCTCAATCGGATGCCCGAATTGCAGTTCTAAAAGTTCGATCGGACATTACATTACACGCGTGCACGTACTTTGAGGCAGCGGGACCCGCGGAGCCCAGGGCACCCCGGGCAGCCCCAGATAAATATGCGGCTTGCCGCAAGTACACCTGCGGCTCCCCCCTCTATAAATAGAGGGCTTGGGTTCCATTTTAGAAGAGAAAAAGGCGAGGAAGCCCTGTCCATTTTGCTCTGTACACGCCCTAAATTGAGTGCTTTCTCATTTTCAACACTTTTAAACTCATATATAGCTACTTTTCTACCCGCGGAAGCCGAGTGTTCATCCCTTTCAAGTTATTGAAGTCTTCTTTGACAGTCCACTGTAAGCCTTCTTACACACTTTAAAGCCTTTCTCTTCATCTTTGCATACACCATTCTTCACGTTGAGAGTCGTGTTGCCCGAACTTAGATCCGTGGTTTCATTTCAGTTTGTATATTATATATATATATATATATATATATATATATATATATATATATGTCGAACTTTGTTCGATGAGCCTGGATGTTACATCCGGAGCGTTTATTTGCTTTCATATATATATAAAAGCAGTAAACGCACCGGATGTAACATCCAGGCTCATCGAACAAAGTTCACTGTGTGTCGAACTTTGTTCGATGAGCCTGGATGTTACATCCGGTGCGTTTACTGCTTTTATATATATATATATATATATATATATATATATATATATACATTTCATCCCTCCTGGAATTTAATTAATGGCGGTTGACCGTTTTTACTGCTTTTTTTACATTTCGTCCCGCCAGGAGTTTACAAAACATCATTGCTATAACTTGTTTAAAATAGAATTTTTACATAAATTCAAACCCTGTGTATATAGGTGCGAACGAGGCCTCGCACTACTTCCAAATAACTACACATTGACCCACACACACACACACATTAATATAACAGTTTCTTGAAAAGTGGCGGTCACCGTGGTAACACGGATGTCAAGGGGTGCCTAACACCTTCCCTCCGCATAATCAAGCCCCCGGACCCTAATGAATCCCGGTTTCACAGACCCGTTTAGCAGTGTCATATCACTGGGTCAATGTGCAAACCTTTTCTCGTTTGTGTTGGTACAACCAGTTAAAAAACCAACTGGCGACTCTTACAATCATATCGTCAACATATAAATGTCGGACCTTTTCACAACTTGTTTTTTCGAACAAATCTCACCTAAAATGAGAACACCAAAGAACAAGAACAGAAAAAGGACAAATAAAAATCCCGACGTCGACAGGTGGCGACTCTGCTGGGGACGTCCGTAAGAGGGCTTAAGCCGCTATTATAATCTTTTCAAAATTGTTATATGCTTGTGTGTGGATGTTGCATTTACATTTATGATGAATGCGTATGAGTGCATATATTTACTGCACTTAATGCTTTACACTATATCTGCTTGTGATATTAGTGCTTCGCACATGTCATCATTTTTATAAACGGTGAGACACGTTGTATGTGAATGTATGTTGTGTGGTTCCTCCACCAGGAAGCTATCCTGTCGGTGTTTGATTACTGGACTCGTAGGAAGACTAATTTCAATGAGGCTCAGGAAAAGCACCACCCAAATTCGCTCCAGTTGAAAGACCGGATTAACTTTCCGTTAAGTAAATTGCGATAACTTGGGAACCTTCATGCCAAAAAGCCGCGAGAGTAACCTAAGATAGGTCAACCTCTGATAAACTAAACGCGGAGGAAAGTCTCTTCATGCTTTCTCATTTCAAATTACTCGTAAAGTCAATTACTTGTAATTTCATGCCATAGTCATCTCATTGTAATGGTAAATATGAAGAAATATGTGCACATGCATATTTAAATTAACATGTTATCCTGTATTACAAATAGCTTACATCCGTTTTGCAGGATAATATTCCTAAAACAAATACATTACATAGCATGTAAACATTTACACATTCCCTAAGACTAAACTATGCAAGTCTTTCGCAGGGAAACAATTGGACCTATTCCCCATTGAAAATCCAAAAAGGCCACGAGCCTACAGTCAATCATGTCGTCATCAGACCAAACTGACCTTAATCCAGTTTCTCGCAAAGAATTTGACGGATTAAGTAAACAAATCATAGATTTTGTTGTTCTGCTTAAAGAACTACACCAGTCTACTCAGGGTACAAGGATACCCATACATGTTGAATCCTCCACACAAGGAGGAACCCAAGGTTCAGATAAAGCCATTACAGTACCTGAGTTGCAGTTGGATACAACCAACAAAATTCATGATACCACCCATCTCAAAGAAGATATAGACACCGGTGATATCAGAAAGAAGGTTCTTCAGATAGAAGAAACTCTTCATTCTCTCAAATGAATTGGAGCACACGGGAGTGTCTCATATGCAGACCTTTGTATATTCCCTAGTGTGCATTATCCAGAGAAGTTCAAAACTCCTGACTTTGAAAATTATGATGGGTTAGGAGATCCTTACACACATTTGAAGGTGTTCATTGTAGAACTTGGATCTTATGCAAAGGACGAAAAGCTCAGAATACAGCTGTTCCAAAAAAGTCTTACTGGAGAAACCCGCTTGTGGTATACCAGATTAGACAACTCAAAGATCCATAGTTGGGAAGAGCTAAGTCATGCCTTCCTCACTCAATATAGCTTCCAGTCTCAGATGGCTCCTGACCGGTACCAGATTACCAAGGTCAAGAAACAGTCTAATGAGTCTTTTAAAGAGTATGCTCAAAGGTGGAGGCGCCTTGCTGCTCAAGTTATTCCTCCTATGACAGAGTCGGAAATGGTTATGACCTTCATAGACATACAAGAAGCTCCTTTCTATGAGAGGGTCTTGGCTGGCATTGGAAAAACATTCTCTGAAATGATTAAACATGGGGAGATGACTGAGATGGGATTGAAGTCAGGAAAGATTCAAGACCTAGCTGCCCTTAAAGTTGTTGCTGAGCACATTCAGTCCAGAAATTATGGAAACAACCCCTGGAGGGTCCATAAAAAGAAAGAGAAAGATGTTTCCTTGATACTACAAGGTTAAAAGGGCAGTCAAAATATGCCTATCCAAAGAAGAAATTACACTCCCTTACAAGCACAGTCTTCAAACCCTTCATTGCCTAAGGGTGAAGAAGCCAAATGCCCTCGAGTGTTCACACCCTGGGGGACTTACTCGAGAACATTCTCAAGCTTCTGACGACTCAGAAGAAAATCACACATCTTCTTCCACCAGCCAACCCAAATGGGAAGGGTTTCAATGCTACTCAGAAATGTGCTTAACATGTCGGGGCACCTGGACATGATACTCAGGATTGTTGGGCCTTAAAACACAAGATCCAAGATTCAATTGATAACGGTGAAATTGTGGTCACAAAGCAAGATCAACCTCACGTGCAAGACAACCCTCTTCCTCAACACAGAGAGGAAGAGGTCAATATGATTAATTAGAGCAGTGGACAAAGTTCCAATTTTAATAGTGAATCATCCCAGGCCATCAAAGACAGTATTAACAAATGGGATTATGCAAAGTTCCAGTTTGTGATGGAATGAAAGATGAAAGCTCTGTGTAAGCAGATGGAGTAATTGGCAGAACTGGTGACCCATCAGTATCAAGTCACACGCTAATTAGTCAATTGGTAGCATGCAAGTCTCCTCCCTTTTGTTATAAATATTCCATCATCGCCTTTAGAAAATGAAACACTGGAGGACAAAGTTGCGAAGAGGGCAAATGCCAAAGCCCGTCGAGATTTTGCCAATAGAAGGAAATTTACATACCTATGGAGGAGATATTTCATATGTTGATCAATGAAGGAAAGATTACTTCACGTCTACCTCTAATAAATCCATGTTCAAGACGGTTCAATTTTGATGGAGTATATCATTATCACTCCCATTCTCGTGGTCACAGAACAGAAGAATGATGGGTACTCCGCCACCTTATTCAAAATCTAATTGACAGCGATGTCCTGCAACTGGCAGACGATGATATTGTGCTACTTGAGAGTGAGAATACATGTCCTACTAAATGGAAGAGATTGGTAGTAGTTATATCCGCTGACGTAGATGAGACTATTAAACCATTCACAAGACAAGCAATTCAACTCAAAGGAATTGACAATCCTTTGAAAGTGGCTGCGCCAAAGCCAATTTTGCCATTCAGACCACAATATCCTTTTATCAGTATACAAAAAGTCCCATGGAATTATGGAGAAGCTGAAGGACCCGCCTCGCATACAACTGCTACAGTGTCGAAGGATAATCCACTGTATCTTCCCCAACGGGTGATGAAGCCTACCATCAAATCAAAGGGGAAAATTCCCATGGAGAAAATTGAAAAATTCCTCTGCACTATGGGCCATAATGAAGCCAAGGTGGTTTTAAGCTTAAGAGAAGCTCCACATCAAATTTTAATATTGGATTTGGTTTTCTCTTCTGAGGATCACAAAAAGATTCTATTAAAGGTTTTGGAAGAAGCCTACTTGCCGAAATCAGTGGATGTGAAAAAAATTTAACATTTGGTTGATCATATTTTTAACAACAATGTGATATCTTTCATTGATGATGACATACCGCCCGAAGGGACCGGTTATTGTATGCCGTTGCACATTACGGTTTTGTGCTCCGAATACATGATAGCTGAAGTCTTGATAGATGGAGGTTCTTTTCTGAATATATGTCCTTATGCTACTCTGGTAAATATGAACATCAATCTTAATCGGATCCGAAACAGTCATACGGTTATTAAAACTTTCGATGAATCTCGATGAAACTCTGTTGGAGAGATTGAACTGCCAGTGGAGATTGGTCCCCATACATTTTACGTATCTTTTCACGTTCTCAATATAGATATAGGATACAACCTGCTATTGGGAAGACCGTGGATTCATATGGCATGGGCCGTCCCTTTCACTCTTCATCAATAAATTAAATACATTATCAATAATAGCCTAGTCACTGCCAATGCTGAGCCGGAATGTCCTGAACAAGGTGACATACCACTTATCAGCTTCAATTCAGAAGTTGAGCCGGTCAGTTTTCATGCCCTGGAGGTGAGCAACACTCAATACCACCCCGTGGGGGTGCCACCTCTCATACCCCAAATTTTTACCGAAGTAATGTCGGTCACTCAAGAAATGATGTCATTGGGTTATCAACCTGGACAGGGTTGGGCAAAGACAATCAGGGGATTAAGTATCCCATTCAGTGTCCCAGTCAAATAGGGACAGCCGAACTAGGCTATACTACTAGTTCCAGTCGCAGGAATCCTCATAAGCATAAACAGATTCCTCTAGCTTCAGTCACACGGCGATTATCTCCACCTACAGTTCCTGAACCTGTATGGTCTCCGGTAAAGGTGCCTACCCATGTGATGGCCATGTTATTTCCTAAACCGATACCGATAAAGGAGAAAGAAGTCTTTGTTCCAGATCCCAAAGTGGAAGAAGAGGAATAAAGAATTAAACAAGACATCGTTAGGATGATGTCAGGCATACGCATCATTGTCCATGATGAACATACAAACAGATACACCCCAGACGATGATTGCCCAGACGTAATGGTCATCATTCGGGAGAAGGAGGACGATGACAGCCACTCCATCATTGCAGTCCCTCAAGACTTCACCCTTGCCAATTGGAACAGTACTCCTTTCATTGGTCGACAAGGGTAAAACAAGCAGAAACTCCTTCTGTCCTGTAGATAATAATAACTGTTTACCTTTCTGTACATTATTAGCAGTTGTTTTGTCCGTACATGCTAACACTTTGTATAATTAAACAGTTATATATATATTAAGTGAAAGCATGTTTTGTTTCAGGACTCTGAATTTAGATGTGCCTATAGTTGTTGATAAGGTGCCTTTTCTCCACAAGGATTGTAGCTTTGATGAAAAGTTGGACTCAGACTTGATGAAAATACAAAAGGACATTGAGATACCTTAGGAGATCAAAGAATGGGTCAAAGATAAACCTAAGCCCAACCTTGATTAAACCACCTCCTTCAATCTCGGAACCTTAGAGAACCCTAAGTTAATCCAGATTGGTTCAGACCTCACTCCAAACCAGAGGAATGATATGGTTACACTAGTAGCCCAATTCTAGGATGTGTTTGCATGGTCTCATGAAGACATGGTGGGTTTGTCCACTGACATTGTCCTTCATCGCCTTTCCATTAAAGAGAGATTCAAGCCAGTCATACAGATCTCAAGAGATTAAAACCTGAGTGGAGTTTAAAGGTTAAAGAAGAAATTGTGAAACAATTTCAAGCTGGCATTATCATGGTGTCCACCTATCCGGAATGGATATCCAACATCGTTCCCGTACCTAAACCTGGAGGAAATGTGTGAGTTTACGTGGATTACCGGGATCTGAATAAAGCTTGTCTTAAAGATAGCTTTCCCGTGCCATTTATCCACATTCTCATTGACAATACTGCTCAATACGACATGTACTCCTTTGCGAACTGCTTTGCGGGGTACCACCAGATCATGGTTGCTGAAGAGGATCGTGAGAAAACTGCTTTCAACACGCCTTGGGGAACCTTTTACTATAGACGGTTGTCTTTCAGCCTCATCAATGCCGGAGCTACCTATCAGCGAGCCATAATGGCTCTTTTCCATGATTTAATGCATAAAAAGATAGAGATCTATGTGGATGATATCATTGTCAAATCCCAGAAGGAGGAAGACCACTAAGACCATCTCAGAAAGCTCTTCAACAAGTTGTGTAAGCACAACTTGAAGTTGAATCCAGCCAAATGCACTTTTAGCGTTAAATCAGGCAAGTTGCTAAGATTCCTAGTCAGTCATAAGGGGATTGAGCTGGATCCCACCAAAATCCAGGCCATCACGGAAATGCCCATTCCTCAGACAGAGAAGGGTATACGGGGATTTTTGGGAAGAATCAACTTCATTAGCAGGTTCATTTCTCAACTCACAGCAACCTGTGAACCTATCTTCAAGTTGTTAAGGAAGAACTCCTCCAAGAAATGGAATGATGAGTGCCAGAAAGCCTTCCTTATAATCAAAGAGCAACTAGTCAAAGCTCCCATTTTGGTACCACCCAGAGATGATGTTCCCTTGTTCATGTACCTGTCCATAAGTGACAATGCCATGGGCTGCATGCTGGGGCAGAAAGACAATAAAGGCCAAGAGCGAGCTATCTACTACCTTAGCAAAAGATTCAGCAGCAGTGAACACAAGTACACTCTAATTTAGAAGACTTATTGTGCTTTAGCATAGGCTTCCATGAGGTTACAGCATTACCTCCATGGTCACACAACCCATCTCATATCTCACGTGGATCCTCTCAAGTACGTGTTCAGTAAACCCATGTTAAACTACAGACTGTCCAGATGGCATTTGATCCTACAACAATTTGACATCGTTTACGTGATGCAGAAGTCCATTAAAAGTCAAAGAATTATGGATCAACTAGCCGCCACACCTTCAGGGGACTTCATACCCTTGGAAATGTACTTCCCCGATGAAGGGGTAATGGCAGTTCAGCAACACCATTAGTACGATACATGCCATACATGGAAAATGTATTTTGATGGAGCTGTAAATATGGAAGGTTCTGGGGCTGGAGCAGTTCTAGTATCCTATACGAGGGAGTAGTATCCCGTCGCCGTCAAATTGTAGTTTGTCCACACCAAAAACACAGCTGAGTATGAAGGCTGTATCATGGGCCTAAAACTTGCCCGTTCAATAGGCATCAAGCGGTTAACTGTCTTTGGGGATTCAGAGTTGGTAATCAGACAATCCACGAGAATCTATCAAACCAAAGAGCTACATTTGTTGCCTTACCATTAACAAGTTTTACAGATGGCTTTGGAGTTCGAAGAGATCTCCTTTCTACACATTCCCCGTAACAGGAATGACTTTCCAGATGCACTAGCAATTTTGGCCTTCTTGATTCACATACCAGACAAGGAACACATGCCAAGCATCACACTTGCCCTACAAAAGGCACCAGTCTATGGGAATTACATTAGAGAAGTATCGGATGAACTACCTCCCATCCAGCATCCTTGGTATCAGCATTTCAAGGAGTACTTACAAGACGGATCTACACCCGCTAACGCGAGCCTGACTGAGAAAAGGCAGATCCATCGACTTGCTATGAAATTCTACCTGAGCGGAGATGCACTCTACAAAAGAGATTCAGGACTAGGTCTCCTCAGATGCCTGGACAAGGACCAAGCTCAGAGGCTCATGGATGAGATCCATAGTGGAGTACGTGGTCCACACATGAGCGGCCCTCTACTTGTAAAGAAAATCCTCAGAACAAGGCATTAGTGGCTCTCCCTCAAAGCTAACTGTGAAGATCACGTCAGGAGATGTTATCAATTCCAAATTCATGGGAATGCTATCCACGCCCTTCCAAGGGAGCTCAACAATATGAGTTCGCCTTGGCCCTTCTCAATGTGGGGAATGAACGTGATCGGGCCCATCGAGCCCAAAGCCAGTAATGGACATTGGTTTATCTTCACCATGATCGATTACTTCACCAAATGGGTGGAAGCAGCCTCTTTCCCCCGAGTTACCAAAGAAGTCATCATTTCTTTCATCAGAAACAATGTCATCTGTCGTTATGGACAACCAGAGGTAATTGTGTCAGACAATGCTAAGAACCTCAATAACAAAATGATGGAGGAGTTATGCAGCAAATTCCACATCAAACATCTTAACTCCGTCATCTACAGTCCAAAGATGAATGGTGTTGTTGAAGCGGCTAACAAAAACATCAAGAAGATCATACAAAAGATGTACGCCAACCACAAGGGATGGCCTAACTTATTGCCTCTTACTCTGTTAGCCTTCAGAACATTAATGCGCATTTCCACTGGGGCAACCCCCTATGCATTGACCTATGGGATGGAAGCAGTGCTACCCATAGAAATGGAAATGGAATCCCTCAGAGTGTTAATAGACGCTCAGCTGGATGAAGACCAGTGGGTACACGACAAGTATCACCAATTTTCTCTAATAGACGAAAGGCGAACCACGGCTATCTTCCACGGTCAGTTATATAAACAAAGGATCTCCAGGTCCTACAACAGAAAAGTCTAGCTACGGCAGTTTAAACAACATGACTTGGTTTTAAAGAAGATCATTGACAACCAAGATCAGTCCAAGGGAAAATTCTCTCCAAACTGAGAAGGCCCGTTTATTGTCAAGGAGGTATTAACAGGAGGCGCTCTCAGATTACAGGAAATGGACGGCGATAAATTTTTGCAACTCATCAACTCGGACACCGTGAAACGGTACTATGTCTGAGGTTACCATCATGCAAACATCCTGGTTTTGGATCATCAAATCACCAATCGTTCCGGTTCTTTAACCCTTCACCACATACAACTCTTTTTCACACTTTTCCCCTCAGGGAAACGTACTCTTTAAGCCAGCAGCCTGGCTTCACTCCATTTTAAACTTTTCATACAACTTCGGTTATCCCACTAGGGATTGAACCTTTCACACTTGTAGTTTGTCCCAAACATGGGATCAAACTTTTTCACACTTGCAGTTTATCCTGAACTTAGGATCAAACTTTCTTTTCCTCCGCAAGTTTGTCCTGCACATGGGATCAAACTTTTTATTGGCTATAAATCGTCCTGAGGGGCGAACTATGTCGACCTGATCTCCCCGATACCCGGGAGTACGTAGGCAACCATTTTATATGGCCCGGTCGCAATAAAACAAAATTAACAAAAATATTTCTACACCCTTTTCATTACAAAAACAACAAAAATATTTCTACACCATTCTTTACACCCTTTTGTCACATACAACGTTGAACCTGTTACACCAGGTTCGAACTACGCAGACCTGATCTCCTCTTTAACAGGAGTACATAAGCAGCCATTTATGGTTCGGTCTAGCCCCCTACCAAAATACAAGCACTTGTCAACGGTACTGGGATCATCCTTCAATCCATTATATTTCATTCAGCTTCAGACCTCAGGGATGGAATTACCTAACCTCCCCACGTAAACGGGAGACTCGGCGACCATCTAAGCTGCGGTTGTTCCTCAAAGAGAAACACCAATCCATAAGAGATAAAATTTACTAGGCTCCTTCTAAATAGGAGTACTGGCAACCATCTGTGGTGTGGTCAATCTCAGAGAGGAAAACCACATTCCTCTCCACATTTCCATATAGAAACCAGTCCCAAGACACCAAAAAGATGGTAGGGAATACACATAGATCAACGATCCATTCTGAAAGATCTGGAGACATTTCAATGTCCATCCATCAAGGAGGAATTCATAATACATCAAGATCACAAGCCCTGAAGAAGCAGGCAAATATTAAGCAAGCAACAAAACATATCTAAAAGGAAAGTGATCAAAAATATATTTTCCTGCTATATATAATGTTGTTTGATATACACAATGTAAACTGTACATGACAAAATGGCTAAGCTAGTCTGTGCAGGAAAATACAAGCCCATCTACAAATCAGTGTATATGCGAGATATCAAGCCCAACATGGCATCTCTCTTAGAAGAAGGAGGTAATGTTGTGGTCTCCTGTACAAGGGTATCCACATGAGCTAACAGATCTACAGCCATCTGCATGGTGACGCGGTTCTCATCAATGTATGTGCTCATCCCTGCAATCATACCAGTGGTCAGGGATCTCACTGAAGTATTGTCCGCAACGGCTACATCCCTAGCAGATAGGGCAGCATCCTGTGCAACGATCACTACATCTATGGCTGATCTGGCCTCATTCTGCTCCTCAATAGCGGTGTCTCTCGGAGCTACAACCTCATCTCTCGTCGATAAAGTGACATATCTCTCATCAAGAGCTGTCAATATCAAGGCCCTAGCTTGATCTCTCTCAAAGGTCATCAGATGAAGACTCTGCTCGAAGTACTGTGCTGAATGCTGAATAACAGTAGTACTCGTACTGGGAGAATCCATCACAGCTGCTGGCAACCCAGTAAATAGCTCCTCCTCGGTGGGAATATCAGTGTCCTCTATAGGCTCCCCATCGTCAAAATCCATCCCCGGCACTGTGGATACTACCATAGCCAGTGCCGTCTTTGTCTCCATCCATGTGGAATACTCTGCAGAATAGCCCGGATGGCTAACAAAAAACTCAGCTAGCTCACACTGATCCCAACAGGCATACAACCTGGATCTGTCCTCTACTGATAAGTGACGAGAAGCCAAGTATTGACTCAATGCCCCCTCAAAAAGATGGAAATCCTAGAACTGGTCGAACTGACACATCACGGCTAGTGGGTGATAAGTAGTCATGCCCCTTAAACCATCCAGAGGGAGATAATCCATGCCCGGAGCATGAGTAATGAAGTTATAGGGTGAACTGAGCCCTGTACAAGGCAAGATAGCAAACGGATCTCTTATCCCAGCCAGAAAAACGGACCAAGATGCAGGATCTATACACTCCGCAGGATGGAAGGAATACGACATAGCTATATCATGGGTGAAGCAGTACCCGTGTCAGTGGAAAGTGTCAATTGGTCTCAGGTGTGACATAAACCACACGTACAGCATGACTGAGCTACCTATAAATACTCCCATAGGATAAGTGCAGCAATATGTGGTCGATCTTAGCATCTCTGCCATAATCATCAGTACAATGGTGTTACCCTCCCTGAGAGCTCTCACTGCCATAATGACACTGATGTCCAACTCATCCATGTACCGTGGCATGTACACGTATGATAATACACACAGTAGCAATACATCTACTCTAGCCAAATGCCACTGATCCTCCGGTGTGGTGAAATCCCCAGAATGCCATGAATAACTATCCTCTTAGCCACATTTGTCCATCAAAAAATGTTGGGTTATCACATGGCCGGATGTGAGCTCATCCTGCACGACTCTACACCGCAGCCCGGTGAGAGTCATAAATTGTCGGCTCATGTCGCCGATAGCCATCCACGCGCAAGGTCTTTCCAGTGGTAGCACTGCCAACCGTGCGTACTCCTTTAAAGTAGGAGTCAACTCATGGATGCCAAATCGGAAAATTTGCCTCTCCGGTATCCAATGTTCCAGCATGCCCTCTACAAATCCTGTAGGAACCTGAAACACCAGGAGGGTCATCGAATGATATAATAGCTGATCTACAGTCACCCTATCTAGGGGTGACATACTATCATACCAGGATCTTAAACGGGATGCCACCAATACTAGTGGGGTGTGATCTATGAGGCTGACTGTCGAAGAAGACATCTGTATGGGCCATATCATAAGACCATCCAGGGGTCAATGCTGAATATCTCTGGACATACATACATATGCATAACATGATAAATGCATAACAGATAATAGATGACAATATAATGTAGGGAATGGAAAATAGTACATACATTCCTAAGTACATCATCATCTATATACATCATCTCTGTACAGCTAAAAATATAGGAAAATGGGGCACAGACGCCCTACTACTAATAGAGGCCTATCAAAAGATATAGAAAAAAATGGGGCATAGCCACCCAATATCTAACAAAGACCTATCAAAAGAGATAATGAGAATACACATCAGAAAAAGACAATGGTGTCAATATCTACATCATCAATCCTGTCCACCTTATGTAACTCCTCCTGAGTCACTAGATCTCTATCAACAGGGATATCAGACCTATACAATAGAGGATATGCGGCGGCAAAGCCAAATGGGTCATCTGAGGGGCCAGCGCCTGAGCTGGAAGGATCAAAAGTATCTGCCTCTACCGGATCTCTGCCTAAATACCAGATAAAGAAATGTGCCCGGTCCAGTCGCTGGGTCAAACTGTCAATCTGTGTCAAATGAGTCGGATCTCGGACACAGGCTAGCCAATCCGTCATCATCATGGATCCAGGAACCATATCCCCCATGAACTGAGTGGCATGGGTCTGGGCTCCAATGGTACGAGGGGACCACCAATGATGGAATATCTCCTTAGTGCAGGGACCCTCTGACAGTGCAAAATCGTCAACACCCAACAATGGGATATCAATGAGGGTGACTGCAACACAGGCCAATAACGCCTGGTAGGAGGCAAGATCGGTATACGGATCTCTCCTGTGGTGGTCCTAATAGTACGCTCTCCTAAATAGAGCTCCCATCCTCCATCAGTAAAAAGAGGAACCCTACGGGTGGAAATCACGTATTCAATACCAATCGGGTACCCATCCTCAAATCTAATGGCCAAGTGCTCCCCAGAATAGGGAACCCATGTGATGATATCAGCTGTCAATAACTTCATCTGTAGGCGGCAATGAGTGAAACCTTTAGCTACAAGGACCTCCGTTAATATGGAATGATGCCATCGCCATCCTCGTGGATAGGTATCCAATCCTAACACGCTCACAGGACGCAAGCATGGAGCCTCTCATAGGCCTAAAATTGCCAACACAAAGGCAAAACATATGCTGTTAGTTAACACTCTTCACCTGTACATGGAAAAGAAAAAGAGAAATACTCACCAGTAGAAACGGGTAAAATCCTAACCAAGCCTCGGTCAAGCCCTGCGAAAGCATGCGCATCCCCCTGAGGAAATAGGCAAAGGTGTAGGAGCCCCAATCATACTCTTTAATACGGTCCACCTCACGTGTGGCGCTGATCAAAGCGAATGACACCGTAGAAGAGTTGTCTGCTATGAAACAACCCCTAATGATCATCAGGAACAATCGCCGAAGAATGCGATCCCTGACTCTGACATCAGCAAACATGGGCTCACTCAACAGCCCACTCATATCATCTACGCTCAAAGGACCTGTACGCACAGTCCTTCCCTTGAGCGCCTCAGCCGGGACTCCCAACAAGGATCTAATGACAGTCGGGGTAATATCTGCCGCACATGGCACTGGCGCCCCGCCAAACTTCATACCTGTGATAAACTGCCAATCCATCGGCGTCATCATCACCTCACAGTCTAGCAAATGGAGTGACTGAGTCTGGTGAAACCAGCGCTCAGACAATGCCCTGAGGTGACCTCAAGGACAACAGCGGGAAAGGATGGAAAAGAACGCCCTAAATTCCCAGTCATGCACAATCGCTCTATAGTCAGGATGCAGAGCCTAGTACATGGAGTGGATACTGAACCAATTCTCTCTGGGCTGTGTAAAGCCGGGAACTTACATGAAATGCAGATCGACATCAAAATCATTTACTCTTTATCAATAGGAAAGAAGGAAAATTAAGATCTAACGTTATACCTTGTAAGACCCCAACTTATTATTCATGAAATTGAATTTCCTCTATTTATTATTTTGAAATAGTAAGGATTGATTTGATTAATGTGGTTAGTTATGGGTAAAATACGTAAATATTTTAAATAAGCAAGTGGTTATAAAATATTCATTGTTATCAGAGAATATTCGTTTGGTCGTGAAATATTCTTACTGTCGGGGAATATTCGTACGACGGCGCAGCTTTGTGTGGGCCCCATAACGGAAAGTGATTGGATGAAAAAAATAACAAGTATAAGTTTTTATAAATAACGGTGTAGTTGTTACAGTTAACACTGTTGGAATACTCGGTGGTTAAAACACAGTAATACGCGGTGTTGCATAATAGCACACGGTATTGCACCAATTATTGATTCTTACGTAAGAAGGCTCTACTCAATAATTGTTACAGTAATTACTGTTCAATATTTTATTTTATTCACTAATTGCTACGCTGATATTTTATGTTATTGTTGTTTCAATAATTGTCACTACACAGTATTTTTCATTATCAGATCAATAATTCATATTATTTGAATAATATTATTAGATAGCATTATTGGCAATGTCTAGAAAGTTCTGTCTAAGGAGAGGTTTGGTCACCTAATTGCGCGCCAGTAAAGAGAAATCCTTATTAGAAAGCCCCCTCTTTCCTGGGAACGGCCTGGCTGTCAGTATTGTGATTCTATAATATTATTTGTGAATAATTAATTATTAATTTATATGATAAGAAAAATATTCATTTTATATGGATATAGATAGAGAAAATTTTTAATGTGATAATTGTTGAAAATTGATATTTTATCTTTTCTGATAAAATAATTCATTATATTATAATAATATAATAATGGTGATATTTTTACAATGAATGAGGGATATATGAATAAATGAGGACGAAGAGTATTTTTGTTACTAAAAATATTTAAAACATGCTTTTCATGTTGTGGACCCTATTTCTTGACTGAAATTTGATTATAGCATGTAAAATAATCCGTATGTGAATTTCGAACAATTTCTGTTTGGAATTTGGAAAAACTTAAACTTACAAAGTTGTAGAAAATAGAATTTCCTATGGAAGGACATAAGATTTGAATTTTTCTGATAAAAATGCTATTTATTATGAATTATTGAAGTTTCAGAATAATTAATTTTTGAAGTTTTTTTTTAAGAAAAACGTTTTTATTGTTTTGGTGGGCTCCACAAATGTTGTAAACATGCTGATTTCAGATGTCAAGAGGTGGGCGTGAAATTTTTTTATAATATACTAATATTTTATTAAATTTTTTCTATAAATAGGGTGTTTAGGTTAGAATTAAAAATCACACCAGAAACTAAAGTTTTCTCTCTCTATATTATCAAGCATATTCTTGTGAGTATTTTGATACTTTGAGCATTGTTATACGATGCAAGTTCCTTCAGCACTATATCCAGTATTTCAGTCAGAAGTATTGTCTTTTCGAGGTAAGGGATGTAATTTTTTTCATAAATGATATTATTTCTTTCAATATCATTATGCCAAAATATTGGTCTGAACTTTTTATCAAATTCAAAACTTTTTATGTTGGGATTACTATTTACGTATACGGCACTATTTACGTATACGGCACTATTCACGAATACGGTACTATTCACAGAAAAATTAAATTTTTGTTTTTTATCCAATATATCTATTATGGATACTAGCTTCGATTGTATCCATGTTTTGATCTTCATTTTTGAATTTTACTTCACTATGGTTATTTATGAAGTATTTTTGAACTTGGATTGTTTAAAGTACGAATCCTTAGTATTTGTTCTTTTGTTTCACTGGATTCATTTTTTTTAAAATATTTTTCATCATCCTCAGTCCTAAATGATGATATAACTTAATATCTTTGGCATGTAGTGCAAAGATGAATGATTTTTTGATAAATATCTTTGGCCGTAGTGCAAAGATGTATAGGTGTTTAGATGAACATGACCAACTGATGAATATCTTTGGCCTGTAGTGCAAAGATGAATACTTGATTCCAGATATATATTGATTTATGTTACAGGGATAAAATATTGACGATGAACTTTTAAATTCGTATATAGAAGATAGTAGATTTTATTCTCTACTTAACTCTTCTAATGAATTATTATTTCCGCTGCGAATATTGATTTAAAATTTGTTGTCTATTGTATTCTATTATATTTTTTCCTGTTGAGGACTAACGATAATTTATTTTATATTATCTTAGTCATAATATTCTTTATTGGGCTAATTGAGCTCACCCTTTTCCTTTTTGTTCCATTTTTCTTTTCAGGAGGTGAGAATATAGCGAGTACTAGTCGGGGTGTGGAATAATGGTTTTAGAAGTTGTTTTAGTAGTCCTCACTATTTTGTAAAATAGTGTATCAATAATTATAATGAGGACTTATTTGAGTGTGGATATTGTCTAGAGGACAATATTTATATTTAAACTCACAGTTTAACTGTTGTCGTATCATGCACGACAATTGTATTAATAAAATTGTAGTTGTTTCTGTACCATGTATTTGGAGACTCAGAATGGGTGTTGTATACCTATTTTGGGGTCGTCACAGTTGGTATCAAAACTTAGGGATATGATCTCTGGCGGAGATCAGGGAATAAAACTAGGAGGGGAGAGAAGAGTAAATCCTTCGCTAGTGTGTCCTACCTAAGCTTATTTGTTGGTTGGTCAGAGTATAGGGTTATTATGTTGCATGTCAATTTCTTTAATTAACCCTTATTTTGTGGCAGTATTTAAGAATGACAGCTAAGAATATTAACGATGGAGTAAATGCGACCGTGGAGACACCATCAATCACCAATGAGGAGAACGTGCAACAGGCCGGCAATGTTCCTCCTGTAAATAACACTACTGAGCAGACGATGAATGATGAAATGTTTAGAAGCTTTTTGCGGTTCATGCAAAACCAGACGAGGGAGACTCCTGTTCAAAATACAGGTAGAAACAATGGCAACGCACAGCTGGTCACAGCCAAACAGTTCAAAGAGTTGGGACCATCAGAATTCTGGGGAAAGTCGGACTCGATTAAGGCAGAAACGTGGGTCAAGCAAATTATCAAGATATTCGATGTCTTGGGATGCACGGAGGAACAAAAGGTTCCATTCGCCACCTTTATGTTCCGTAGTGAGGCAAATTACTGGTGGAAATCTGTGAAGCGTACACATCCAGCTGCACTCAACATCTCTTGGGAGACATTTCAGAAACTGTTCAATGATAAGTACTTTCCTGAAAGTATTCTTTATATGAAGGAGGTGGAGTTTATTAGACTGGAACAGAACAACATGACGGTGTCCCAGTACGAGGCAAAGTTCGTTGAGTTATCCAGGTTTGCACCTCATTTGGTGGAGAATGAGAAACGTATGACGCGGATGTTTCTGAGAGGTTTGAAACCCGACATACGTCAGTATCTCATTTCTCATAAATTTTCTCTATATTCAAATGTTGTCAACAGGGATCAATTATTAGAGCGAAATAACGAGTACGTTCAACTGAGGGACCACAACCAGGGTCATACCGGTGAAAACAGTCATCGGAGCAAAGATAACCAACGGAGAAAGAAAAATTCAGACAAAAGCGGTAATCACTCTGGTGGTAATCGTGGCCATGATAATAGAAGAAGCGAGTCGGGAGGAGATTTTAAAAAGAGGAGATTTAACAATGACAATGTGAAGACGTCAGCACCAGCAGCAACTGATTTTAAGAGAGGAGAACGACCACCGGTCGTATGCTATAAATGCGAGAAAAAGGGGCATATCAGCCCAAACTGTCCACAACAGTTCAAAGTATGTTATAATTGTGAAAAGGAAGGACATATCGCTCGAGATTGTACTGTAGTGAAATCAAGTCCAGTGGGGATGGTGACTCAAAAGGTCGTCCCAGAAAAGTCAAAGTCAACGGTTCCTAGAAGAGCATTTGTCGTGACTGGTCAAAATGCGAGGAACCCAAACGAGGTGATCACGGGTAAGCTAATCATAAATTCTTGCGAATTTTATACCTTATTAGATATCGGTTCTACCCATTCATTTATCTCTCCTGCTTATGCTCAACGTTTAACTTGACTTCTAGAGAAATTAGACTTTGACTTATCTGTGGAAACTCCGTTAGGAGAAACCTTCATTACATCCACTGTTTATAAATATTGTTTGATCCAAGTTGGCACCATCACATTACCCGTTGATCTTATCTCTTTAAAGATACTTACTTTTGATGTGATTTTAGGGATTGATTGGTTAACTACTCATTATGTCAAAATTGATTGTGTTCGTAAGGTTATAAGTTTTCATATTCCTAACCAACCTGTTATGCTAATTCAAGCAACTAAACCACTAAAATCAATCACTGTCATATCAAGCCATAAAGTCATTCGTTTATTAAAAAATGAATGTCAAGCTTTCTTAGCCCATGTTATGGATTTGAATAAAGACACGTCAGATTTGAATAATATTTCTGTTATTAGTGAATTTCCTGATGTATTTCCTAAAGAACTTCCCGGTCTACCCCCAAAATGTGAAGTTAAATTCTTTATTGACCTTGAACCTGGTATAAAATCCATTTCTAAAACCCCATATCGAATGGCTCCTATTGAACTTCAGGATTAAAAGGTCCAACTACAGGAGTTGTTGGACATCGATTTCATTCGTCCTAGTACATCTCCTTTCGATGCTCCTGTTTTACTTGTAAAGAAGAAAGACGGGAGTATGCAACTTTGTATTGACTATCGAGAATTAAACCATGTCACCATCAAGAATAGGTATCTGCTACCTCGCATTGATGACCTGTTTGACCAATTACAAGGAGCACAATCCTTTTCAAAGATCGATCTTCGTTCTAGATATCATCAGCTGAAGATTAGAACTGATCGATGATATTCCGAAGACTGCCTTTAGAACTCGGTACGGGCATTATGAATTCTTAGTCATGTCTTTTGGATTGACTAATGCTCCTACGGCTTTCATGGATATGATGAATCGAGTATTCAAGGAATATTTGGATCAGTTCGTTATTGTCTTTATTGATGACATCCTCATATATTCCAAAAGTCGTGAAGATCATGAGCACCATTTGAAGCTGGTACTCCAAAGGCTTCGTGAAAATAAGCTTTATTTCAAGTTGAAGAAATGCAAGTTCTGGCTTGAGGAAGTAGCATTCCTTGGGCACGTGGTGTCAAAATATGGAGTATCTATTTACCCAGCTAAAATTGAAACAATACAAAGTTGGGAGCAACCGAAGTCAGTGACAGAAGTACGTAGCTTTCTGGGCTTAGCTGGTTATTATCGAAGATTCGTGGAAGGATTTTCTCGAATCGCTACTCCATTAACTCAGCTGACTCAGAAGGATACAAAATTTGTATGGAGCGAGGAATGCGAGAAGAGTTTCCAAGAGCTCAAGAGGAGACTCATTTCGGCACCTATTCTGATAATAGCCTCTGGTTCGGATGGATTTGTTATCTACAACGATGCTTCAGACAAAGGGTTAGGATGTGTTCTCATGCAACATGGAAAAGTCATAGCCTATGCCTCGCGACAACTTAAAGAATATGAGAGGAATTATCCTACTCATAATCTAGAGTTGGCAGCAGTCATTTTCGCGCTAAAGATCTGGAGGAACTATTTATATGGGGAGAAAGTGGAGATATATTCAGACCATAAAAGTCTCAAATATTTCTTCACCCAAAAGGAACTCAACATGCGACAACGACGATGGCTCGAGCTGTTGAAAGACTACGACCATACCATTCAATACCATCTTGGAAAAGCGAACGTGATAGCTGACGCGTTGAGTAGAAGATCATATGCGGGAACGAGTGCGATGTTGTCAACACAAAGGCCCATTTTGTGTGATTTACAAAAGATGAAGATAGAATTCAAGACTCCGGGGACCCATGCGATGATGTCAAGTATACGCATAGAACCAACTTTAATCGATAAAATTAAAGTTGCTCAAGCTACGAACCCGGAGCTGATGCGTATGAAGAAGAAAGTACAAGAAGGTGCTATTCCAAAAGCAAGAATCGATGAGAAAAGAATACTTCGAGTCCACTCCAGACTTTGTGTTCCTAATGATTCTGATTTGAAACATAGAATCATTATAGAGGCACACAACACACCATTTGTAATCCATCCTGAAAGTACCAAAATGTATCGTTATCTTCGACATACATTTTGGTGGAACAATAAGAAGAGAGAGATTGCGAAGTTTATCTCGAGGTGTTTAACTTGTCAACGTGTAAAGGCGGAGCATCAAGTACTAAAGGGTCCATTACAACCATTTGAGATTCCGAAATGGAAGTGGGAACACGTTACCATGAATTTCGTTATGGGTCTTCCCACGATTTCTCAAGGCATAGATGCGATTTGGGTTATTATTGATAGATTAACTAAGTCTGCTCATTTCTTGTCGATATGGGAGACTTATTCCCTTGAACGTCTTGCTCGTATGTACATAAATGAGATTGTGAGATTCCATGGCATGCCAGTATCCATAGTTTCGGACCGTGACCCAAGATTTGCTTCATGATTTTGGGTTAGCTTGTAAAAAACTATGGACACAGATTTACGATTCAGTTCGGCATACCATCCTCAAACGAAAGGACAATCAGAGAGGACTATTCAAACTCTTGAAGATCTATTAAGACTCTGTGTCTTAGACTTCAAAGGGAGTTGAGATAAGTATTTACCATTTGTGGAATTCTCCTACAACAACAATTATCAGGCAAGTATAGATGGGGCTCCATTCAAAGTATTGTATGGACAAAAGTGTCACTCTTCAATATGTTGGGATGAGGTGGGTGAAGCAACATTGTTGGGACCAGAGTTGGTACGTATGACTACGGAAAAGATCCAAATGATTCGACAACGTATACAAACGACACAAGATCGACAAAAAATTTATGCGGATCTTCATCGAAAAGACGTGGAATTTAGTATTGGGGATCATGTGTTGTTGCGAGTTGCTCCATTGAAGGGAGTTACAAGATTTGAGAATAGAGGAAAGCTCAATTCACGATTTATTGGTCCATTTCAGATTCTTGACCGAGTAGAAAATGTGGCCTATAGACTCGCATTACCTCCAAGTATGTCTCGTGTTCATAATATTTTTCACATATCTGTGCTTCGTAAATATGTGAAAGACCCGAACCGCATTATTGAGTTAGAACCAGACGAGATAGCCGAAGACTTAACGTACGAGGAGGTACCTGTCAAGATCTTGGATAGGAAGGAGTATGTCCTACGCACCAAGGTTATACCACAAGTTAAGGTTTTGTGGAGGAACCATGCTATTGAGAAAATGACTTAGGAGTTGAAAACGAAAATGAAAGCGAGGTATCCTCACCTTTTCGAAACAACAGGTACGTACGTCAATTTCGAGGACGAAATTTCATAAGGAGGGGAGGCTGTAAGACTCCAACTTATTATTAATGAAATTGAATTTTCTCTATTTATTATTTTGAAATAGTAAGGATTGATTTGATTAATGTGGTTAGTTATGGGTAAAATACGCATATATTTCAAATAAGCAAGTGGTTATAAAATATTCATTATTGTCGGGGAATATTCATTTAGTCGTGGAATATTCTTACTGTCGTGGAATATTCGTACGACGGCGCAACCTTGTGTGGGCCCCATAATGAAAAACGATTGGATGAAGAAAACGACAAGTATAAGTTTTTATAAATAACGGCGTAGTTGTTACAGTTAACACTGTTGGAATACCCGGTGGTTAAAACACAGTAATACGCGGTGTTGCACAGTAGCACACGGTATTGCACCAATTATTGATTCCTACGTAAGAAGGCACTACTCAATAATTATTACAGTAATTACTGTTCAATATTTTATTTTATTCAATAATTGCTACGCTGATAGTTTATGTTATTGTTGTTTCAATAATTATCACTACACAGTATTTTCTATTATCAGATCAATAATTCATATTATTTAAATAATATTATTAGATAGTATTATTAGTAATGTCTAGAAAGTTCTGTCTAAGGAGAGGTTTGGTCACCTAATTGTGCGCCAATAAGGAGAAATCCTTATTGGAAAGCCCCCTCTTTCCTAGGAACGGCCTGGTTGTCAGTATTGTGATTCTGTAATATTATTTGTGAATAATTAATTATTAATTTATATGATAAGGAAAATATTCATTTTATGTGGATATAGATGGAAAAAAATTTTAATGTGATAATTATTGAAAATTGATATTTTATCTTTTCTGATAAAATAATTTATTATTTTATAATAATATAATAATTATGATATTTTTACAATGAATGAGGGATATATGAATAAATGAGGAGGAAGAGTATTTTTGTTACTAAAAATATTTAAAACATGTTTTTCTTGTTGTGGACCCTATTTCTTGACTGAAATTTGATTATAGCATGTAAAATCATCCGTATGTGAATTTCGGTCAATTTCTATTTAGAATTTGGAAAAACTTAAACTTATAAAGTTGTAAAAAAATAGAATTTCCTATGAAAGGACATAAGATTTGAATTTTTCTGATAAAAGCGCTATTTATTATGAATTATTGAAGTTTCGGAATAATTGATTTTTGAAGTTTTTTTTTTAAGAAAAACGTTTTTATTGTTTTGGTGGGCCCCATAAATGTTGTAAACATGCTGATTTCAGATGTCAAGAGGTGGGCGTGAAAATTTTTTATAATATACTAATATTTTATTAAATTTTCTGCTTTGGTGTTCTAAGCATTTTTCTATAAATAGGGTGCTTAGGTTAGACTTAAAAATCATACCAGAAACTAAAGTTTTCTCTCTTTATATTATCAAGCATATTCTTGTGAGTATTTTGATACTTTGAGCATTGCTATACGGTGCAAGTTCCTTCAGCACTATATCCAGTATTTCAGTCAGAAGTACTATCTTTTTGAGGTAAGTGATGTTATTTTTTTCATAAATGATATTATTTCTTTCAATATCATTATGCAAAAATATTGGTCTGAACTTTTTATCAAATTTGAGACTTTTTGTGTCGGGGTTACTATTCACGTATACGGCACTATTCACGTATTCGACACTATTCACGAATACGGCACTATTCACAGATAAATTAAATTTTCATTTTTTGTCCAAGATATCTATTATGGATATTAGCTTTGATTGTATCCATGTTTTGATCTTCATTTTTGAATTTTACTTCACTATGGTTATTTAGGAAGTATTTTTGAACTTAGATTGTTTAAAGTATGAATTCTTAATATTCGTTCTTTTGTTTCACTGAATTCATTTTCTTTAAAATATTTTTTATCATTCTCAGTCCTAAATAATAATATAACTTAATATCTTTGGCATGTAGTGCAAAGATGAATGACTTTCTGATGAATATCTTTGGCCGTAGTGCAAAGATGTACAGGTGTTTAGATGAACATGACCAACTAATGAATATCTTTGGCCTGTAGTGCAAAGATGAATACTTGATCCCTGATATATATTGATTTATGTTACAGGGATAAAATATTGACGATGAACTTTTAAATTCATATATAGAAGATAGTAGATTTTATTCTCTACTTAACTCTTCTAATGAATTATTATTTCCGCTGCGAATATTGATTTAAAACTTGTTGTCTATTGTATTCTATTATATTTTTCCCTGTTGAGGACTAACGATAATTTATTTTATATTATCTTAGTCATAATGTTCTTTATTGGGCTAGTTGAGCTCACTCTTTTCCTTTTTGTTCCATTTTTCTTCTCAGGAGGCGAGAATGTAGCGAGTACTAGTCGAGGTGTGGAATAATGGTTCTAGAAATTGTTTTAGTAGTACTCACTATTTTGTAAAATAGTGTATCAATAATTATAATGAGGACTTATTTGAGTGTGGATATTGTCTAGAGGACAATATTTGTATTTAAACTCATAGTTTAAGTGTTGTCGTATCTTGCACGACAATTGTATTAATAAAATTATAGTTGTTTCTGTACCATGTATTTGGCGACTCAGAATGGGTGTTGTATACGTATTTTGGGGCGTCACATACCTCGTTTATGTGCAGGTAAACTGAGGGGTGTCGACTCAATTCACCCAAAAGCTCTGGGTTCGCCACCTGAACGCTTGGCAAATACCTACGGGGAACACGTGCAGAAGAAGCGGGGTCCGCAACCGGAACATCCTCCTCCTCGTCCTCGACGTCCGGCACATCAACCCGGACTGGACGTATCGCCACTTCCACCAAACGACGAGGCTGTCTAACAGAACGGGGTCGAGGCACTTCAAAAGCCCTCCTCCGTACACCAAAAGTGGTCCTGCGGGAACTACTCGGCTGATCCGAATCCATAATATCTGGACAAAAGTCTTCAAATCACCTCAGAAAGGGTGTGGTAATTTTTAACCTGGAGCTTTCTTTTCAAAAATGCATTTTATGACTGTGTGCATGCATGAATTGTTTTAACATACATCTACAGTAGAGTTAAAAGTGCATGACTACTCAATGCCTATATTTTGAAAAAAAAAATCATAGTCCCCTTTATAAATAGGACTATCTGCATGCACATAGGCATGACTAGGTGGTCATTCAGTAGCACACTTGCCCACAGCCATATACATACTATTTGCATTAAAAAGTCAAAGTCATCAATCCATAAGGGTAGCCTAATTACCAAGATTACTTTTCTTTTTTACCTTTGCTCATTTGTCCTCCAATGGGATAAGAAATAGCAGAAAAATGTGCCAATTTGACTATTTCAAAAGTTAATTTTTTTCACATCATTATGTTCAGCATGGTTTAATACTAACATTTACTATGTTGAATATTTTTTATCAAGTCATATGAGCATGCATATTCACTACTATGTGTTTAGACGCATTTCATATAAAAAGTCATTTTTCGACAGATAAAAACTGGAAAAGAAGACATGCATACGTTACCAGGACAGTGTAGAACACTTGTACGGTGACAGAATTTGCAGAAAGATGTTTGAACTCAGCAGATCTGAAGAAGAGCTCTCAGATTTCCTTTGCGGTGTGACTTGAAAATGACTTGAAAAGGCAAACCTGCAGCCTTAATATCCCCACGGCTGGCCGCAGGTCCACCTGCGACTACTGCAGGTGTACCTACGGCACCCCTACATGGGTCCCACCCCTCCCGATCAATCCAATTCGAGTTGCAAAGAAGTTCTCACAAGCTGAAAAGGCCAAATCTGGAATAAAAATGCTACGCGATTGAGCGGAATAACTTGAAATCCTGGTTTTCTCAAATCAAACCGTGAGTCTACATATCACTCATTGGTGTTCGCCCGAACACAGGGTACACTATGCCGATGATCTCAGCTGTTACAAGTCACCCTCGGCAATACCTTACACAGGCCCAATGTCGCCAATTCAGGGTCGTCACCCTAATCCTTTCAAGAATCCCCGGTGGGGGTATCACGCATGGTCATCTGTCCAAATACAGATTCTCCGGCGGGGGCATCACGCATTCTACAGTACACATCCTCGGCGGGGGCAGTACACATTCTCAAGTAGTTTTCCCGGTGGGGGCATCACGAGTTGTCATCTGTCGAAGTACATATCCCCGGCGGGGGTATCACGCATTTGCATCCGTTGATGCACATATCAACGAAGGTCAAGCAACCTCGACATCAGTTCAGTCGTTGGCAAGTAAACCCAACAACGCGTCGGAAGCCATCTGATGATTGCATTAGTTGATACACACATCAACAAAGGTCAAGCAGCCTTGACATTCATCCCCAGCAGGGATTTCATCTGTTGATATATAATTCAACAAAGGTCAGGCAACCTTGATAAGCACAGACTGTTGGCAGTAACTCCAACAGAGCATCCTCATCGGGGATGACTGATGGTGGAATATGTTATACACATCCTCAACATGCAAAGTGCATCCCCACATAATCTCTTGTACATGAGAGATACATCTGATCCCAGTAGAAGTCAAGGGGAGCCGACAGTCATCCCACCATATTGGAGAACAATCCAACAAATCACATACATTTGCATCATGCTGCTGTACATTGCATCGTGATTATCTTGCTACATTTCAAGTGTCTAGTATTCTTTATCCTATACATGCCATTGCATTGCATGAATATGATAAAGAGGGGCATCTGTAGGCACTCAAAATTTTTTGCATACCTGTTACTAACATTACAGGAGAGCAGAATCGCCTTTCAGAGATAACCCTGGAATACAGCTCAATTCAATCCCGGAGACAATCCTAGGATACTCAGTATTACCATCTCGGAGATAACCCCGAGACATCCAGCTCAGATCCGGATACCACCGAAAATTTCAACCTCAACCCCGAAAATAAAACCAGGAGTTTCAGTTTCAACCTAGGAGATAACCCCGAGGACTGCAGTTCAGATACCAGAAATCACACCGGAGAATACAGTGTCATCTTGGAGATAACCCCGAGATACTCTGTCTCAGTCCCGGAAACAACACCGGGAAAGACATCGTCAACCTCAGAGATAACCCCGAGGCATGTCGTTGCAGTTCCGGAGATGACCCCGAAAATGCTTGTTTCAAAGCCATGCAAACAGCTTCAGAACACTCGAAAAAAGCCCCGAGGCACTCATTCCACAAGCCTAGAGATAACCCCGGGAAGTCAAGCACATCTCAGAAACAACCCTGAGGACGATCAACACCTGCAGCAGTCCAATCTCAGAGATAACCCTGAGAAACGATCGCTAATACAGTTCAAACCGGAGATAACCCTGATGAAGGGAAGGACCGTTATTTTGCCATCCCAATGCCACATCGCGCCGTCTCAACAACAACATTCAGACATTCTACACAGTAATGTCCTACGAGAACCAAGAAAGTACAATCCCAAGTGACTACTGCACAAGACAGCACACCAGATAGAATTTGAAGCTTGAAGAGATAGGGCATGGTCCCATCTTCCTGACTACTTATAACCTCTAATCCCATGTCATTGCGTATCTCTCGACAATGGCGGTCCAAAATAGGTCTTGTACACCTCAATCGGATGCCCGAATTGCAGTTCTGAAAGTTCGAGCGGACATTACATTGCACGCGTGCACGTACTTTGAGACGGCAGGACCCGCGGAGCCTGGGGCAGCTCGGATTTGCGGCTAGCCGTAGGCCCCCTTCTATAAATAGAGGGCTTGGGGTGGCCATTTTAGAAGAGAAAAAGGCGAGGAAGCCCTGTCCAATTTGCTCTATACACACCCTAAACTGAGTACGCTTTCTCATTTTCAACACTTGTAAGCTCATATATAGCTACTTTTCTACCGGCGGAAGCTGAGTATTCATCCCTTTTAAGTTATTGAAGTCTTCGTTGGCAGTCCACTGTAAGCCTTCTTACACACTTTAAAGCCTTTCTCTTCATCTTTGCACACATCATTCTTCACGCTGAGAGTCGTGTTGTGTGTGTATGCCCAAACTTAGGTCCGTGGTTTCATTTCAGTTTGTATATATATTAAATATATATTTATATATGGACTAACATTATCGAGTTATGCCTCGATTGAGCCTAGACTCACGTCTGGAGCGTTTATTTACTTTCGTATATATATATATATATATATATATATATATATATATATATATGAACTGTATGTCGAACTTTGTTCGATAAGCCTGAATTTTACATCCTGTGTGTCGAACTTTGTTCGATGAGCCTGGATGTTACATCCGGTGCGTTTACTACGTTTATATATATTTATATACATTTCATTCCGTCTGGAATTTACTTCGTGTCGGTTGACCCTTTTTACTACTTTCTTTACATTTCGTCCCGCCTAGAGTTTACTTCACGGCGGTTGATCGCTTTTACAGCTTTCTTTACATTTATGATCCCCCATGGAGGTGCTTCGTGGTGGTTGATCATAACTCTATATATATTTATCGCTTTTATATATTTACATTTTCGATCCCCCATGGAGTTGCTTCGTGGTAGTTGATCATGTCTATATATATATATATTTATAGCTTTTATATATATAACTGCTTACTGCTTTTCATATAAACTGCGGCATCATGTGAGCCTAGGAATCATGTGATCACAGATTCAGTTGACTGAATCTAGATTCGGTTCCCGTGATGGACATTTTCGACTGTAAGCAGCTTGTAAATTTATTCACGGTGTTTGGATTTTCTCATATGGTTTTCATGCCCACGAGAAGTTCAGCACTGCTTTGTACATTATTTTCTCGAGAATGCTTCGCATCTCGAAAATTAAAAACAATTAATCCGAACACTTAATAAAAATGGAAGTGTAAAAGGTCTCGATTAATATTAAGCATAAGGGTTTGAAAAACCTTTTTTACAAAACATCATTGCTATATCTTGTTTAAAACAGAATTTTTACATAAATTCAAACCCTGTGTATATAGGTGCGAACGAGGCCTCGCACTACTTCCAAATAACTGCACATTGACCCACACACACACACATTCATATAACAGTTTCTTGAAAATTGGCGGTCACCATGGTAACATGGATGTCGGGGGGTGCCTAACACCTTCCCTCCGCATAATCAAGCCCCCGGACCCTAATGAATCCCGGTTTCACAGACCTGTTTAGCAGTGTCACATCACTGGGTCAATGTGTAAATCTTTTCTCGGTTGTGTTGGTACAACCAGTTAAAAAACTAACTGGCGACTCTTACAGTCAAATCGTCGACATATAAATGTCGGACCTTTTCACAACTTATTTTTTCAAACAAATCTCACCTAAAATGAGAACACCAAAGAACAAGAACAGAAAAGGGACAAATAAAAATTCCGACGTCAACACAGACTTCATATGGTGTGCGGAAGTGTGGGAGGAGGATAAAGTTATACAGAGTAGGATTTTTGGGAGAGGCGATACAACTTTACACTGGGAATTGATCTGATGACAACTTTACATACATAAAGAGCAAGATATATGACAGAGATATACTACATCCGTTCATAAAAGATTGTCGTTTAAGGTTTTTGCACATAGATTAAGAAAGTATCATTTACCGAGTAAAATTTATTTAAAATTTCATTACTACCCCTTTATAGGAAATTAAAAACTATTAATACAAGAGAGAGAATTTCTTGGGACAATAAGAGAAGTTAGGGGTAATATAAGAAAGTAAATAATTTATTCTTCTTGAAAGTTAAAAACGACAAATATTTTGGAATAAATTTTTTCTTCTAAAACGACAATCGTTTAGGAACGGAGGGAGTATATATTAACATTATGACATAATAACTACTTCCTCCGTCCCAAGATAAAAATCTTTATTACTATTTTAGGTAGTCCCAAGTTAAATGTCTACTTACCTTAAATGATCTATTTTTTACAATAATTTGACTATAATACACTTATTATTAATTGTTATATTTCTATTCTCTATGCATATTTATGGAGCATCACTAGTAATGTACAGAAAACTATGAAATTAAATGAGAATTTAAATATGGATAATTTTATCATTTTTTCTTCTTTCTTAATATGCGCAAAAAGTCACCCAAAACTTTTAACTTGGGACGGATGGAGTAATTGTTCAGAAAATTTTGATTGAAATTGAATCGGATATGTTAGTTGGGTTTAGAGTCACTCACTTGACAATTTCAAGAACATAAACAGTACAGTCGAATTTCTACAGCGCATCAATGATTTAGGGTTTTTTCACGTAAAAAATTTGAGAACTCTAATTGAGGGATTTGATCGATCGATTCTAGGTTTGCGAATATGATAACTAAGATTTTTGTTATATTTAGAAATTTGATCTAATGTTGTATGCCAATTTTATCCTTTTTGGTATAAAAAAATTAATAGAATAAATATTAAAAAAAAACTCAATATTACATGTAAGCATTTTTCAGTTAGGTGTCGCTGCTATGTCATCAATTTCTGATGTGGCACTATCTATTAGACATAATCAAAAAAATTAAAAGTTTAATCCGCTAATTGAAAAAATTGAGAAGACAATCGTCGAAGTAAAAAACAATTAAATGTTAAGGGTATAATTCATATTTAAGCCTTACAAAAATTAAAAATTCAGTAATGTAATGAATAAAACGTGTCCAGTATAGTTTGCAAACCATTAGTTTTGTCGATAATTAATAGACGTCCATCCAATTATTTTAACATAATGGTTTAATTTTACTATTTTAATTATTTTAATGTGATAATTATAAAAATTAAAAGTTCAATTTTATAATAAGTAAAAAATGCCCGTAATGAAATAAGAAAAGTTAACCATGAATTTGTGAGTTGGGATCCACGGGGGTAATGCTGGGTCTTTTCTTCTTGCCGGAAAAAAGTAGAAAAAATTGTAGTTTACTTTATTAACACAAATCTAAGGTTTAAAAAAATGGAGATAGAAATTCGGCTCCGTTTCTTGCCCGTTCGGAACAACTTCCACCCCGATTCACATAAATCCTCGGCAAATGTGAGATGAAAATCTGGTTCCATTTCTCGTAAATGACTAAATAGAATTTCTGACCCTCTTATTTGTCATATTTTTATTAAATTATTCTCTAAATTTTTTTTAGCACAACTGTTCTCAATGATGTATTAGTTGTGCAAAAGTATTTATTTTCTATTTTTGGTCAATTTCCGTTAGTCAAACAAGATATTTTCCGTTAGTCAAATATTTCTTTTTGTCAAATATTTCCCTAAACTTTTATCATTTTCATTAATGTTAAAAAATAAATAAATTCATACATGTTAAAAAATACTAACAAATATTCATTTTATCATGAAAATAAATTCATACAGTTCTTGCTAATTAAATTTCTCAAATATTAAAATTTTCGTAATATACATTCAAATATAATTTTTTTTATTTAAAAATAAAATTTTAATACCCATAAAAAGTGCAAATTAACACAAAAGAATTATATTTTTTTCAAATATTAAAATTTATGTAAAACAAATTAAAAAAAACTTGTTACTGAACAAATCTTATAATTCATACGAAAAAGTATTAAAAATTATGATGGTCATGTTATAATTCTATATTACTTTTTGATTTGATGTTTTTAATTGTTTTCTTAGTAATGTTGATTTTGCATTTTTTTTTTTTGGGGTTTTGTGAATACAGAGTAATGTCGTGTAAGCTGGTGGGAGTTGATGGGACTGACTGCACCCATCACCTGCGCAAATATCAAACCAAAAAATAATTTTTTTATATAAATTATAAAATTCGTTTCGTAATAAATTTTTTTACGTAAATTTTTATATTTAAAAAATATATATAATTTTTTGTGTTAATTTATATTTTTTATGGGTATTAAAATTTTATTTTTATATTAAAAAAATTATGTTTGAATGTATATTATGAAAATTTAAATATTTAAGAAATTTAATTAGTAAAAAGTGTATAAATTTATTTTATTGATAAAATAAATATTTGTTATTTTTTAAATATTTATATTATTTATTGGATAAGTTCATAATTTAATTAATTAAATCAAGTTAAATGAAAATAATAAAAAATTTAAAAACTCTACGTGGATATGAAAATTAAATATGAGTGTATTTAAATTTCACTTAATTATAGTTTGACCCCCAATAATGAGTAAAAATATAAATAAATGAAATTTAACTACATTTATGTCTAATTTTCATGTGCACGTAGAAGTGCTCTAAAAAATTTGAGAAAATATTTGATTAACGGAAAACATTTTTTTGACTAAAGGAAACTGACCAAAATTAATGGAGAAAAACTTTTGCATTACTAATGTATCATTGAGAAATAATTGTGCTAAAAATAAGTTTACAAAACAATTTAACAAAAATATGACAAATAGGATATGCTACTTAGTACTCGTAAATCCCAATAAATTTGAGATAACAAATCGAGATCCAACTATTACAAATGAATTATAGCCAGTTCAGAACGGATCCGGCTCCGATCCACGAAAGTTGAAATTGAAACGGATATTGAGAGTACAAGATCGCCGGAAGATATGGAGTCGCTGAGAGTTAGAGAGAGAGAAACAAAGATGAGTAGAAGAAGAGAAATTTAAACGTCTTTCGTTCCCATTGTCTCCTCCACCCAGATCCAAACCGACAAATGGTTGGGTTCTTTATTTAATATTATTATTATTTTGTTTTAAGTAGTTTTTTATTTTGAGTTGTGTTTTTTTATGAAAAAGGGAAGATGTTTTATATTTTGTTTGAGTACTTCTACGGCGACATTTTTTTTTTAACATTGAGTAGACATTTTTTTTTGGTATTTTTTTTTGTAGTACCTCTCAAAAAATATATAGTATTTATTCCAACTGAAATTTTTATAAAAAATTGTGTTTTAGGTGTAATTTGGATACATAAAAGAAACAGGGATGTACATACTAGACCTGGCAAAATATGGTTATGGGTTGGTTTTGATTTTTAAAATATGGTTAACCAACTATTTAAAAACTAAAACCATATTAACCATTTTTAATATGGATAATGTGGGTTGGAACCATATGGTTATGGTTAAAAACCATATTAACCATATTAACCATTTTAAGATGTTTCATGTAAATATTTATTTGTATTAGTTGTTATAATATTATATATTTTTTATATTGTGATTGTATCATAAATAAATAACTAAAATATAATAGTATTTAATTATAATTTGTGCTTGAGATAATTTTATTATATAATCTATCATAAGTAAAGAGGAGTGAAAACAGTAACAAAATATTATTTTTTTTCGTGGGTCGGGTGGGTGAGGTAGGGGGTAGAGTGGGGTGGGGTAATATTATTATTTTTTACATAATATTATTTTTTACATAATCACATAATATTATATTTTTTAGTGGGGGTGGGGTAGGGGGTGGGGTGGGGGTGGGGGAGGGGATAAGGTGGGTGGATAGGGTAGGGTGAGTGGGTAGAGTGAGTGGGTAGGGTGGGGTGGGTAGGTAGGGTAAGTAGGGTGGGTGAGTGGGTAGGGTGGGGTGGATAGGGTGGGTGGGTGGGTAGGGTGAGTGGGTAGGTAAGGTGGGGTGGGTGGGTAGAGTGGGTGGGTAGGATGGGGTGGGTAAGTAGGGTAGGTAGGGTGGATGGGTAGGGTGGGTGCGTGGGTGGGTGCGTGGGTAGGGTAGGGTGGGTGGGTGGGTGAGTAGGGTGGGTGGGGTGGAGTGATGGATGAGGTTGAGGTGGGGGTGGGGGTGGGGGTGGGAGTGGGGGTGGGGTGGGGTGGGGGTGGGGGTATGTTGAGGTTGGGGGTGGGGTTGAGGTTAGGTTGGGTTGGGGTGGGGTGGGGTGGGGGTGGGGTGGGGGGTGGGGTGGGGTGGGTTGTTGTGGGATGGGGGTGGGGTAGTGGGGTGTATTATTGTATAACAGTATAATAGTATAACACTCAACGGGAGAAATAAATTAGGAAATAAAGTGCAGAATTTAAATTAAAAAGTGTTATATAAATATGGGTCGAAAAATGGTTAACTGGTTCAGAACTATAACCGACCTGAATAAATATGGGTCCAAACCATAACCGACCTGAATAAATAAAAATGGTTAACCGACCCATTTGGTTCCAGTTAATATGGTTTGACCCAACAGTTAACTACTTATATTGTCAGGTCTAGTACAGACTGTACATATCATGTTTCTTGTATGTATCCAAATTACACCTAAAATACTGTTTTTTATAAAAATTTCAGTTAGAATAAATACTATACATTTTTGAGAGGTACTACAAAAAAAATAAAAAAATAATAATAATGTCACTAACAATATCAACAAAAAATGTCCCCCTAGATTAATTCATTTTGTTTAGTTCTTTTGTATTTCTCCAAATTGGGTTATTATTATATTATTTAATTAATTAGTTGTTATTTTAAATTTTTTTTTCTTTATTCTTTTTTCTTTTTTGAAAATTATATTAATTTTTAAGGATTAGTTATTAGTTATCATGAGTTATTAGTTGTTATTTTACATATAGAAGTGATTATTATATTAGTTAATTAATATATGAGTTATTATCATACAAGTTAATTAATTAGTTGATATTTAAAATATTTAGATATTAATTGTTTTTGTATTGTTCCTCGTTTAATTTATCAATAGCGGTTCTAGTTAAAGGAGTTTTCCTAACAATCTCTCACCTTCAAAAGTATTGATCGTAAAACTTGGGTAATCTGAATTTATAGAATTGGCTTATGAAGAGTAGAATTGAAAACGAGCCGAGCTGTTAACAAATTGAGATCAACTCGAGTTTGCTTATCGAGCAAAATTCGAACAAGTGATCGTGTTTGTTTAATTAAACGAGTCGAATATGAATAATATAGTGTTCCGACCACTCGAGCTTGACTCACTTAAACTTAACTTGTCTAATCTCGGCTCGAGCTTGCTGAATCTTGGCTCATTAATTTGGTATAAAGGTAAATTAATTTTAAAAATTTATTTAACTCGATTAGACACATTTAAACTTGAGTTAAAGCTCAATTTCTTTATAAACAAGTTGAATTCAAACAATATATTAAAGATCGTTTAAAAACTCGACTCGAGCTCGCTAACTTTTAGTTAAGTTCGAGCTCAGAAAGACAATGATACTGAAAGAATAGAATTCCCCTGCCTCTCAATCAACTCTCATTGATTGACAAAGGTCCATAATATACATAAATTACCAACGGTACATGTGACAATCCAAAATAGGTCCATTCCATCCAACCTATTCTGAGTCGCCAAATACATGGTACAGAAAATAACTACAACTTTATTACAACAATTATCGTGCAAAATACAACAACACATATGCTGTGAGTTTGGATACAAATATATACCAAATGTGACTCAGGTTCCAACCGCAGACATCACCTCACAATGACACCTTACATAAGGGTATAGTTAAAAATTATTTTAGAAATTAGAATCTTTGAGAAGTGCTCAAGGAAACCTTCGTACATAGGAGGCCATGCATCTAGGTTATGATAGATATCATATGGCCACAGAATTATCCTTGGTTGACCCAATAGACCCCAAAGAAAAACGAGAAGATTACTATCATATTCTTCTCAATGGTGAGTCTTCTCTTGACTTATCATTATCTCCACTGTCTCTAATTGAGAATTATACTTCAAACAAACACCAAGATTATATAGGTAGTGCTCGTATAGATACTCGGCAAGTGGATGAGCACAACCCTGTCTTATGATGACACGAGGTTGTATGTCATTAGACATCTTGTATGATAGTGACAAAACACCCTTCCAACGTTGGGTTCGCCTCACCCTATTTTTTTCACCAAATATAACTAGTAAATGATGACCACCGTTCTATTCCCTTGTTACCCCCGCTCGACCCAGCTACACTCTTATTACCTGAAAGGAATTGTGAAACAAAAGGGTGAGCACAACTAGCCCAGTAAAGAATAACATGACTAAAGATAATTAAATTATCAAAAGCCTTCATCAGTAATAAATCAGAGATTTAGAACATATGGTAGATGATAAAAATTTTCAACCATAGTTGCAGCGGAAATAGCAATCCATTAGAAGAGTCAAATAGACTATAAAGTCTATTATCTTCTTCATGTTAAAAATCCACCAACAATATTTTATCTCTGTAACATCAATCAACAATTCTGGTCCACAATCATATGAATAACTCATAATCATAACTGTAGTTCTAAATTCCTCTTCTCATCCAGGATGAAGATAATTTTTATCACCTATCTTTACCTGAAATATCAAAGATCATGGTTACACCAAATCACATTTCCTGTTCATAATCATACTAATAACTTCATCTTTGCACTACGGCCAAAGATATTCATTTATATCACCTGTTGGTCATGTTTATCTCATCATCTGTTCATCTTTGCACTACTAGTCAAAGATATTCAACAACATGTCATCTTTGCACTACGGGCCAAAGATATTCATCAACAATTCATCTTTGCACTACAGGCTAAAGATATTCATCAATATTTCATCTTTGCACTACAGGCCAAAGATTTTTCTCAACAGTTCATATTTGCACTACGGCCAAATATATTCATCAACAGTTCATATTTGCACTACAGACCAAAAATATTAAATCTCAAAGAAATATATAATCATTTATATAAACAATAATTATAACCATGTTGATCATTTCACCTTTGCACTTAAGCTGAAGATATTCAATTATAAATTCAATGGTCATGATTATATTAGTCAATAATTCAACTTTGCACTACTGGCCAAAGAGAACCGAAAGTCATGATCATACCAATAATCTACCCATCTTTACAATCAAGTGAAAGAGAATTTCAACATCAAGGTTATAAAAATGTTATATATGATAATAAAAATAATATGATCAACATATAGATTTAATCTCAAGAGTAATATTCATAAATCAACTATAATTTGGTTAGAAAAAGGAAACCAATTTTATCATGAATAGTAACTCGTGAATAGTAACTCATGAATAGTAACTCGTGAATAGTAACTCGTGAATAGTAACCCTGACACAAAAAGGTAGAAATTTTACAATAAAATACATACCAATATTTTGGTATAATGATATTGAAAGAATAATATTTCTTAAGCTTATAAACAATTTATTTTAATTGTTTATACTTTACTAAATAATGTATTTAATCATTCTAAAATGCCAAACTCATAAAATTTTATCACCAATAACCAAAAACCTTCATCAAAAATCTGCATATACCTCATATAGGATTCTCAAGCCATAAAATCCTATTTTCTAATTTTCTTACTTCACAAAATATATTTAATTTATTTACTCATAACTAGACTATTTTTATGAAAAAAATATCAAATCAGTTCTAAAAATATTTCTTTTCTAGAATTTAGCATAATATAGTCTCATAGTGAACATATATTTTTCTCAGAATTTTTAAAAGTCATTTACTATTTTTCATATGGCCAAAACAGCCGAATATTTAGACATTTATCAAAAATTGTACTTTTGTCTAAAATTTTTGAAATTCACAGAGTATACTCCTATCATATACATGTACTCCCAATAAAAATTTCATCAATTTTGGAGTTAACCACAAGAAGTTATAAGCGGTTACTTTTAAAATAGTCTTTTCTTATAAAATTCATAACTCTTAATCTATACATCCAAAAATCACCATTTTTGGACACAATCAAGAAAACTCATCAAAATATCATTTCAAATTTTTCCAGAATTTTTAAAGGTCAGAAAAATTACGAAACTGAAAAACATAACAACCCTTAAAATCCCTTACTATCCCTTACCTCAAAAGAGCAGTACTTCTGATCGGTATAAGGCTGAAGGAAACTTGCACTGATGAATAGAAACTCACAGAGTATCTAAATACTCACAAAACACACTCAATAATCTAGTGAGAGAAAGAGAGAAAACTTGTTTCTAGTGTGATTTTCAATTCTAACTTAGCCCTCTATTTATAGGAAAATGTTAGCACGCCGAATCAGACTTAACCTGTAACCTGATGGCTTTACTTGCTACTATTCCCACCCACCACATTTGAATAAAAATCTCAGCACATTTCTTCACCAACCAAGAGTGGGGCCCACCAATTCTAGAATTTTCTACTAAAATGATTAACTCCGAAAATTCAACAATTTCTGAACCAGTCATCTCGTAAAATTTATAACAAATTATACGTTCATTTTTAACGGTTCAAAATTTGTGGACATATACTCAACTTATATATGTATAACATATCCAAATATTACCACGATCCAACGGTCGGATTAAAAATTATAACTCTCGCAAAATATCTTAAAAACCCTAATTTGATTTTCAATACCTCCGTTCCGACAAAAATACAGATAAAATACCTCAACATTAACTCCTTCATTTTTAACCACAAAAATATATCCCTTATTTATATCCACATAAAATAAATATTTCTTTATCATATGAATCAATAATTAATTATTCACAGATAATATTACAGAATCACATTTATGACAACCAGGCCGTTCCCAGGAAAGAGGGGGCTTTCCAATAAGAATTTTTCCTTACTGGCGCGCAATTAGGTGACCAAACCTCTTCTTAGACAGAACTTTCTAGACATTACCAATAATGTTATCTAATAATATTATTCAAATAATATGAATTATTGATCTGATAATGGAAAATATTGTGCAGTGACAATTATTGAACAACAATAATATAAAATTTCATCGTAGCAATTATTGAATCAATAAAATAAAAATATTGAACAGTAATTACTGTAACAATTATTGAGTAGTGCCTTCTTACGTAAGAATCAATAATTTCAAAAATACTGTGCAATACCGTGTGCTACTGTGCAATAACGCGTATTACTGTATTTTAACAACCGGGTATTCCAACAGTGTTAACGGTAACAACTACGACGTTATTTATAAAAACTCAAATTTGTCGTTTTCTTTATCCGACAGTTATTCTGTTATGGGGCCCACAAATGACTGCGCCGTCGTACGGATATTCCCGATAAAAAGAATATTCCACGACCAAACAAATATTCCCTGACAACAATGAATATTTTATAGCCACTTGCGTATTTTGAAAAAAAATATTCAAATATCACCCTTAACTTTAACTTTTATCAATTTAACCATTTACTGAATAGTAATTATAAGAAAAATTGAATACTTTTATTTCATAAAATTCGGGGTCTTACAATCTCCCCTCCTTATGAAATTTCGTCCCCGAAATTTACGTACCTGGTATTTCGAAGAGTTGAGAATACATTGCTTCCATTTCAGATTCTATCTCTCAGATCATCATTATTTCTCCATTGCTCATCTCCCATGATAACTTCATTTGGGTTTCTCATTTGTTGGGAAGTTATGACAACCGCCATCCCTCGAACTACTCGGCTTTGACTTGTCTAAAGCAGCATTTGGCGTCATCATTACCGTTGAAATATACCTTTCTATAGGACATATTCCTCCCTCAACTGCCTCTTCGTACTCCTCATTCATGATCTGAATCATCAATCTTCGATCCATATCGGATTCAGGTTGACCGCTATGTACAGGGTAATTCAAAACTCAATGTTGGGTTCTCCCAATTGCTTTCCAAAAAGATAAATTCATATCATCTATTTTAGCCTTCTTAGATCGAACATCTCTTTCCACAATATCCACGTGTCGTGCGGCTTTTGCCCATGCATCACTTATTCTCACTCGTTTAGTTTTTTCTTCTTTCAGCTCAGATTCTATTTTTATCATCTTATACTCTGTCAAAGAATGCTTCTGTTCAAGCATCACATATCGGGTAACACAAACTTGAATTGTTGCGTCCTTTTGTTCCACGACCGCCTGTCGTTCTTCTGCCTGCTCTTCTTGTGACGCCCCCAAAATAGATATACGTCACCCATCTTGGGTCGCCACTTACATGGTACAGAATACAAATACAAACTTAATTATACAACTGTCGTGTAACATACGACAATACATAAACTGAGAGTTCTAATAGGAATATTGTCATCTAGACAATATCCATACTCAAGGAGTCCTCATTACATTTATTGTCACACTATTTAACAGAATAGTGATGACTACTAATGCTATCTTCTGGATCATCACTCCTTTCTCTGACTCGTCCCAGCTATATTCTCATTTTCTGAAGAGAACATTGAAAGAAAAGGTGAGCTCAAATAGCCCAGTAAGAAATATTATGACTAAGATAATGAAGAATAAATTATCAATAGTCTTCAACAATGTTAAACTGATAAAATACAATAGACATCAAGTTTAACTGCAGCGGAATAAGCAATCCATTAGAAGTGTCAAGTAGAGAATAAAACATACTATCTTCTATGATTTAAAAATATTTTTATCAACTTTTATCACTGAGACTCAGCTTAATAAATAAATCACATCTTCTAATCATCCTTGTATTACGGGCCAAGGATATTCATTAAATCATTAATGGTCATGATTATACCGAAAAATTCATGGTCATAATCATACCAAAAATTGTCTATCAATGCATTACAGGCCACTGAGGACTTTTACCACGCCACTTATAACATCACAGTTCATGATTATACCGAATGATCCCTGGTCATAATCATACTAAGTCCATCTATGCACGTAAGCCAAAGATGACTTTCAACATAAAATAAACATGAGGATGATGACAATGTTATATGAATTCAATTAAACAAGTTCAATAATTAGTTTATCCAGGAACTAATAATATCCAAATTGTCAACACGATACTTCTTTGTAAAGTAACATTCAAGAATGCTCAGAAGAATATTTTCATGAAAAGATACTGGATGAAGCGCAAATATCAAGGATATTCCACTAATTTCAAGGAGTATAGAAATCAAAACTTTAACCAAATGAGTATAATAAAGAATATATGAAACTGTAAATGGATTTTCACCAGCCATGCGGTAATCCACGTATACAGATCATTTCCACAATTTAATAAGGAATGAATATAAAGGATCATTCACCATGCATGTGGTAATCCACATAGACAGGTTATTCCAACAGAATAATAAAGAATGGAATAATAGAAGGATTCACCATGCATGCGATAGAGACCGCACAGACAGGTTATTCCCAACAGAATAATAAATGCGGAATAATAAATATGGAACCAGGTCAGGTGAAATTCACACCGACAGGATATTCCGACAGAATAATAAATGCGGAATAATAAATGATGTAACCAGGTCAGGTGAAATTCACACCGACAGGATATTCCGACAGAATCGTAAAGAACGGAATAATAAAAGAGTTTCACCAAGTATGCGGTACTTCGCATAAACAGGTTATTCCAACATAATAATAAAGAATGGAATAACAGAAGAAGATCACCAAGTATTGGGTAAACCGCATATACAGGTCATTCCACCAAGTATAGGGTAAACCACGCATACAGGTTATTCCAACAGAATAATAAAGAATGGAATAACATAAGGATTTCACCAAGTATAGGGTATGCCGCGTATACAGGTCATGTATAGGGTATGCCACTTTTACAGGTTATTCCAACAGAATAATAAAGAATGAAATAACAGAAATTCTCTTCATGAATAAGAAAGAATAACACCCCTTACCGTTTCAAAGAAGAACTGAAATAAAAAAGTAGTTAAGTGGCAGAATACTCTTCTTCTTTCTCTCTATAGTTTCTCTTTCTAGAGTTCAGTGAATTCGTAAGAAAATAATGAAGGAATGAGCTTCTATTTATAGGAAAATAGAATACATAGTAACTAATCCATGAACGGTCCAGATTTATTTACTTTAATCTGACGGTCCATATTTAAAGCAAAATCTTTTAAATAAAATATAATATATTCTAATTATTGCCTAATAAAATAAACAACTTTAATAAAGTATTCTGTTTTATATAAAAAGATTTTACTATATAAAACACTATGCATAATAGAATATAATATATTCTATTTATAGAATAACTTTAATAAAGTATTCTGTTTTATATAAAAAGATGTTTCTGTTTTATTACGTTAATAATACGAATAAAACAAAACTTCATTATCGCTAAATAATTCATATTATTAATTGACAATAATTGAATCAAACTGAGTGACTTCTCACATAAACATTAATAATCAATACCGTGTGCTACTATGCAACCACACGTATTACTGTACTTTTACTACTGAGTAGTTCAACTGTATCAACGGTAAAACTTCCGCCGTTATTTTTAATAAAATATTTTTGTCGTTTTCTCAATCCGACAATAATTTCGTTGTGGGGTCCACCAATGATTGTACCATCGTACGAATATTTCCCGTGAATAGTAACTCGTGAATAGTACTCCGACACAAAAAGTATCCCCAATACTCAAGTGAACAATACTAGAGTAAATAGTAATTTGGGTGAATAGTAACCCGTGAATAGTAACTCGTGAATAGTAACTCTGACACAAAAAGTGTCCCAAATACTCGAGTGAACAATACTAGAGTGAATAGTGTCCAGGTATTTTATGACAACTTATTTACTTTAAAAAAAATTCACATATCACCCTTAACTTTAACCTTTTATCAATTTAACCATTTACCAAAATAGAAAAATTGAATACTTTTATTTCATAAAATTCGGGGTCTCACAATCTCCCCTCCTATAGAATTTCGCCCTCGAAATTTACGTACGTACCTGATATTCGAAGAGATGAGAATACCTTGCTTTCTTTTCGGATTGTACCTTTCTGGATAATTCCGATCTATCATGATTTTTCCATTTCTTATCTCCTGTATTTCAGATATCATTCTAGAATATACCTTCAAAACAAAGGTTAATCGACATATCATAATTTATCCACTTATTAAGTAAACAATTTTAGCTTAGGTAAGTCACACCCTAGCGAAGTATATTACTCGTCTTCTAGACTAATATCTCCGCCAGTGATCATATCCCTGTAACATATATCAATCAACAATTTCTATCCACAATCATATGAATAACTAATAATCATAATTGTGATTCTGAATTCCTTTTTGCACCCAGGAAGAAGATAATTTACATCACCTATCTTCACCTGAAACATCAAAAATCATGGTTATACCAAATCACAATTCATGCTCATAATCATACTAATAAATTCATCTTTGCACTACGGCTAAAGATTTACAACTGTATAACCAATAATCAACAGTTAATCTTTGCACTACAGGCCAAAGATATACAACTGTAAAATCAATAATGCTGAGACTCAGCTTAATAGTATCACGACCACGAATTATCTATGCACTACTGGCCAAGGATATTCGTGTTTTCAATTACGGTCATGATTATACCGAATAATCCCTGGTCATAATCATACCAAGTCCATCAATGCACTACGGCCAAAGATGACTTTTACCACATCCATGAATTAATATTTCATTGCTGAGACTCAGCTCAATAATCAATCCACATTGTCGAATCATCCCTGCACTACAGGCCAATGATATTCTTTAGTATCACGACCACGAATTATCCATGCACTACGTGCCAAGGATAATCGTGTTTTCAATTACGGTTATGATTATACCGAATAATCCCTGGTCATAATCATACCAAGTCCATCTATGCACGTAAGCCACAGATGACTTTCAACACAATATAAAATGAAAATGAGGTATTAACGTATATAGGGTTTCAAACCTCTTAGAAACATTCGCGTCATTCGCTCCTCATTATCGACCAAATGGGATGCAAACCGAGATAATTCCGCAAACTTAACCTCGTACTGCGATATGGTCATATTTTTTTGCTCCAATGCTTATCTCAACATTGTTAGATGCCATTTTCAAATACTGCCACAAAACAAGGGTTAATTAGCATATCACATATTATCCATATACTCTGACCGACCAATTAAATACCAAATAAACATAGGTAGGTCATACTAGCGAAGGAATTCTCCGTCTCTCCCCTCCTAGTTCTTATCTCACATCTCAGCCAGGGATCATATCCCTAAGCTTTGATACCAACTGTGAAGCCCCCAAAATAGGTATACGTCACCCATCTTGGGTCGCCACTTACATGGTACAAAATACAAATACAAACTTAATTATACAACTGTCGTGTAACATACGACAATACATAAACTGAGAGTTCTAATAGGAATATTGTCATCTAGACAATATCCATACTCAAGGAGTCCTCATTACATTTATTGTCACACTATTTAACAGAATAGTGATGACTACTAATGCTATCTTCTGGATCATCACTCCTTTCTCTGACTCGTCCCAGCTATATTCTCATTTTCTGAAGAGGACATTAAAGAAAAGGTGAGCTCAACTAGCCCAGTAAGAAATATTATGACTAAGATAATAAAGAATAAATTATCAATAGTCTTCAACAATGTTAAACTGATAAAATACAATAGACATCAAGTTTAACTGCAGCGGAATAAGCAATCCATTAGAAGTGTCAAGTAGAGAATAAAACATACTATCTTCTATGATTTAAAAATATTTTTATCAACTTTTATCACTGAGACTCAGCTTAATAAATAAACCACATCTTCTAATCATCCTTGTATTATGGGCCAAGGATATTCATTAAATCATTAATGGTCATGATTATACCGAAAAATTTCTGGTCATAATCATACCAAAAACTGTCTATCAATGCATTACAGGCCACTAAGGACTTTTACCACGCCACTTATAACATCACAGTTCATGATTATACCGAATGATCCCTGGTCATAATCATACTAAGTCCATCTATGCACGTAAGCCAAAGATGACTTTCAACATAAAATAAACATGAGGATGATGACAATGTTATATGAATTCAATTAAACAAGTTCAATAATTAGTTTATCCATGAACTAATAATATCCAAATTGTCAACACGATACTTCTTTGTAAAGTAACATTCAAGAATGCTCAGAAGAATATTTTCATGAAAAGATACTGGATGAAGCGCAAATATCAATGATATTCTACTAATTTCAAGGAGTATAGAAATCAAAACTTTAACCAAATGAGTATAATAAATAATATATGAAACTGTAAATAGATTTTCACCAGCCATGCTGTAATTCACGTATACAGATCATTTCCATAATTTAATAAGGAATGAATATAAAGGATCATTCACCATGCATGTGGCAATCCACATAGACAGGTTATTCCAACAGAATAATAAAGAATGGAATAATAGAAGGATTCACCATGCATGCGATAGAGACCGCACAGACAGGTTATTCCCAACAGAATAATAAATGCGGAATAATAAATATGGAACCAGGTCAGGTGAAATTCACACCGACAGGATATTCCGACAGAATAATAAATGCAGAATAGTAAATGATGTAACCAGGTCAGGTGAAATTCACACCGACAGGATATTCCGACAGAATCGTAAAGAACGAAATAATAAAAGAGTTTCACCAACTATGCGGTACTTCGCATAAACAGGTTATTCCTACATAATAATAAAGAATGGAATAACAGAAGAAGATCACCAAGTATTGGGTAAACCGCATATACAGGTCATTCCACCAATTATAGGGTAAACCACGCATACAGGTTATTCCAACAGAATAATAAAGAATGGAATAACATAAGGATTTCACCAAGTATAGGGTATGCCGCGTATACAGGTCATGTATAGGGTATGCCACTTTTACAGGTTATTCCAACAGAATAATAAAGAATGAAATAACAGAAATTCTCTTCATGAATAAGAAAGAATAACACCCCTTACCGTTTTAAAGAAGAACTGAAATAAAAAAGTAGTTAAGTAGCATAATACTCTTCTTCTTTCTATCTATAGTTTCTCTCTCTAGAGTTCAGTGAATTCGTAAAAAAATAATGAAGGAATGAGCTTCTATTTATAGAAAAATAGAAGGCATAGTAACTAATCCATGAACGGTCCAGATTGATTTACTTTAATCTGACGGTCCATATTTAAAGTAAAATCTTTTAAATAAAATATAATATATTCTAATTATTGCCTAATAAAACAAACAACTTTAATAAAGTATTCTGTTTTACATAAAAAATTTTACTATACAAAATACTATGCATAATATAATATAATATATTCTATTTATAGAATAACTTTAATAAAGTATTCTGGTTTATATAAAAAGATGTTTCTGTTTTATTACGTTAATAATACGAATAAAACAAAACTTCATTATCGCTAAATAATTCATATTATTAATTGACAATAATTGAATCAAACTGAGTGACTTCTCACATAAATATTAATAATCAATACCGTGTGCTACTATGCAACCACACGTATTACTGTACTTTTACTACTGAGTAGTTCAACAGTATCAACGGTAAAACTTCCGCCGTTATTTTTAATAAAATATTTTTGTCGTTTTCTCAATCCGACAATAATTCCGTTGTGGGGTCCACCAATGATTGTACCGTCGTACGAATATTTCCCGTGAATAGTAACTCGTGAATAGTACTCCGACACAAAAAGTATCCCCAATACTCAAGTGAACAATACTAGAGTAAATAGTAATTTGGGTGAATAGTAACCCGTGAATAGTAACTCGTGAATAGTAACTCCGACACAAAAAGTGTCCCAAATACTCGAGTGAACAATACTAGAGTGAATAGTGTCCAGGTATTTTATGACAACTTATTTACTTTAAAAAAAAATTCATATATCACCCTTAACTTTAACCTTTTATCAATTTAACCATTTACTGAATAGTAATTATAAGAAAAATTGAATACTTTTATTTCATAAAATTCGGGATCTTACACTGGTTCTAACTCATGAATACGATTTTGAAATTCTACATTTTGATCATATAATACCTCTAATAAACTCTCCTCTGGTACTTCTTCTTCCTCTTCTTCCTCAGTCTCAGCTGTTACCTCTGCGACTACCTCGGGTGCAACTATCAATTCTTCACTCACCACATGGATATCTCTAATTCCTTCTTCGTCTGACATCACATTATCACGGTTAGTGATTAGAGGTATCCCCACAGTCTCATTCACTCTATTGTTAGCATTCTCAGCTGCCATTCTCAAATACTGCCATAAAACAAGGGTTAATTAAACAAATTAACATATCACATAATATCCCAATATTATGACTGACCAACAAATAAGCTTAGGTAGGACACACTAGCGAAGGATTTACTCATCTCTCCCCTCCTAGTTGTATTCCCCGATCTCCGCCAGAGATCATATCCCTAAGCTCTGATACGAAATGTGACAACCCCAAAATAGGTCCATTCCATCCAACCTATTCTGAGTCGCCAAATACATGGTACAGAAAATAACTACAACTTTATTACAACAATTGTCGTGCAAAATACAACAACACATATGCTGTGAGTTTGGATACAAATATATACCAAATGTGACTCAGGTTCCAACCGCAGACATCACCTCACAATGACACCTTACATAAAGGTATAGTTAAAAACTATTTTAGAAATTAGAATCTTTGAGAAGTGCTCAAGGAAACCTTCGTACATAGGAGGCCATGCATCTAGGTTATGATAGATATCATATGGCCACAGAATTATCCTTGGTTGACCCAATAGACCCCAAAGAAAAACGAGAAGATTACTATCATATTCTTCTCAATGGTGAGTCTTCTCTTGACTTATCATTATCTCCACTGTCTCTAATTGAGAATTATACTTCAAACAAACACCAAGATTATATAGGTAGTGCTCGTATAGATACTCGGCAAGTGGATGAGCACAACCCTGTCTTATGATGACACGAGGTTGTATGTCATTAGACATCTTGTATGATAGTGACAAAACACCCTTCCAACGTTGGGTTCGCCTCACCCTATTTTCTTCACCTAATATAACTACTAAATGATGACCACCGTTCTATTCCATTGTTACCCCCGCTCGACCCAGCTACACTCTTATTACCTGAAAGGAATTGTGAAACAAAAGGGTGAGCACAACTAGCCCAGTAAAGAATAACATGACTAAAGATAATTAAATTATTAAAAGCCTTCATCAGTAATAAATCAGGGATTTAGAACATATGGTAAATGATAAAAATTTTCAACCATAGTTGCAGCGGAACGGGCAATCCATTAGAAGAGTCAAATAGACTATAAAGTCTATTATCTTCTCCATGTTAAAAATCCACCAACAATGTTTTATCTCTGTAACATCAATCAATAATTCTGGTCCACAATCATATGAATAACTCATAATCATAACTGTAGTTCTAAATTCCTCTTCTCATCCAGGACGAAGATAATTTTTATCACCTATCTTTACCTGAAACATCAAAGATCATGGTTACACCAAATCACATTTCCTGTTCATAATCATACTAATAACTTCATCTTTGCACTACGGCCAAAGATATTCATTTATATCACCTGTTGGTCATGTTTATCTCAACATCTGTTCATCTTTGCACTACTGGTCAAAGATATTCAACAACATGTCATCTTTGCACTACGGGCCAAAGATATTCATCAACAATTCATCTTTACACTACAGGCCAAAGATTTTCCTCAACAGTTCATATTTGCACTACGGCCAAATATATTCATCAACAGTTCATATTTACACTACAGACCAAATATATTAATATCTCAAAGAAATATATAATCATTTATATAAACAATAATTATAACCATGTTGACCATTTCACCTTTGCACTTAAGCTGAAGATATTTAATTATAAATTTAATGGTCATGATCATACTAGTCAATAATTTAACTTTGCACTACTGGCCAAAGAGAACCCAAAGTCATAATCATACCAATAATCTACCCATCTTTACACTCAAGTGAAAAAGAATTTCAACATCATGGTTATAAAAATGTTATATATGATAATAAAAATAATATGATCAACATATAGATTTAATCTCAAGAGTAATATTCATAAATCAACTATAATTTGGTTAGAAAAAAGAAACAAATTTTATCGTGAATAGTAACTCGTGAATAGTAACTCGTGAATAGTAACTCATGAATAGTAACTCGTGAATAGTAATCACGACACAAAAAGGTAGAAATTTTATAATAAAATAACAACCAATATTTCGGTATAATGATATTGAAAAAATAATATTTCTTAAGCTTATAAATAATTTATTTTAATTATTTATACTTTACTAAATAATGCATTTAATCATCCTAAAATGCCAAACTCATAAGATTTCATCACCAATAACCAAAAACCCTCATCAAAAATCTGCATATACCTCATATAGGATTCTCAAGCCATAAAATCCTATTTTCTAATTTTCTTACTTCACAAAATATATTTAATTCATTTACTTATAACTAGATCATTTTCATGAAAAAATACCAAATCAGTTCCAAAAATATTTCTTTTCTAGAATTTAGCATAATATAGTCCCATAGTGAACATATATTTTTCTCAGAATTTTTAAAAGTCATTTACTATTTTTCATATGGCCCAAAACAGCCGAATATTTAGACATTTATCAAAAATTGTACTTTTATCTAAAAACTCTGAAATTCACAGAGTATACTCCTATCATATACATGTACTCTCAATAAAAATTTCATCAATTTTGGAGTTAACCACAAGAAGTTATAAGCGGGTACTTTTAAAATAGCTTTTTCTTATAAAATTCATAACTCTTAATCTATACATCCAAAAATCACCATTTTTGGACACAATAAGAAAACTCATCAAAATATCATTTTAAATTTTTCCAAAATTTTTGAAGGTCAGAAAAATTACGAAACTGAAAAACATAACAACTCTTAAAAATCCCTTACTATCCCTTATCTCAAAAGAGCAGTACTTCTGATCGGTATAAGGCTGAAGGAAACTTGTACTGATGAATAGAAACTCACAGAGTATCTAAATACTCACAAAACACACTCAATAATCTACTGAGAGAAAGAGAGAAAACTTGTTTCTAGTGTGATTTTCAATTCTAACTTAGCCCTCTATTTATAGGAAAATGTTAGCACGCCGAATCAGACTTAACCTGTAACCTGATGGCTTTACCTACTACTATTTCCACCCACCACATTTGAATAAAAATCTCAGCACATTTCTTCACCAACCAAGAGTGGGGCCCACCAATTCTAGAATTTTCTACCAAAATGATTAACTCCGAAAACTCAACAATTTTTAAACCAGTCATCTCGTAAAATTCATAACAAATTATACGTTCATTTTTAACGATTCAAAATTTGTGGACATATACTCAACTTATATATGTATAACATATCCAAATATTACCACGATCCAACGGTCGGATTAAAAATTATAACCCTCGCAAAATATCTTAAAAACCCTAATTTGATTTTCAATACCTCCGTTCTGACAAAAATACAGATAAAACACCTCAACATTAACTCCTTCATTTTTAACCACAAAAATATATCCCTCATTTATATCCACATAAAATAAATATTTCCTTATCATATGAATCAATAATTAATTATTCACAGATAATATTACAGAATCACATTTATGACAACCAGACCGTTCCCAAGAAAGAGGGGGCTTTCCAATAAGAATTTTCCTTACTGGCGCGCAATTAGGTGACCAAACCTCTCCTTAGACAAAACTTTCTAGACATTGCCAATTGTAAGACCCCAACTTATTAATGAATAAAATCAAATTTTCTCTAAATATTATTGTGAATAATAAGGTGTTAATTTGATATAATACTTTAGTTATGGGTGAAATGTGCAAATTTTACAAAATAAGCAAGTGGTTATAAAATATTCATTTTGTCGGGGGGAATATTCGTTTGGTCGTGGAATATTCTTGCTGTCGGGGAATATTCGTACGACGGCGCAGCCTTGTGTGGGCCCCATAACGGAAAGCGATTGGATGAAGAACACGACAAGTATAAGTTGTTTATTAATAACGGCGTAGTTGTTACCGTTAACACTGTTGAAATACCCGGTGGTTAAAAATACAGTAATAACGCGTGGTTGCACAGTAGCACACGGATTGCACAGTATAGTTGAATTATTGATTCGTACGTAAGAAGGCACTACTCAATAATTGTTACAGTGATTACTGTTCAATATTTTATTTTATTGGTTCAATAATTGCTGTATTGATATTTCATATTATTGTTGTTTCAATAATTGTTACTGCACAGTATTTCCCATTATCAGATCAATAATTCATATTATTTGAATAATATTATTAGATAACATTATTGACAATGTCTAGAAAGTTCTGTCTAAGGAGAGGTTTGGTCATCTAATTGCGCGCCAGTAAGGAGAAATCCTTATTGGAAAGCCCCTCTTTCCTGGGAACGGCCTGGTTGTCATAAATGTGATTCTGTAATATTATTTGTGAATAATTAATTATTGATTCATATGATAAGGAAATATTTATTTTATGTGGATATAAATGAGGGATATATTTTTTTGGTTAAAAATGAAGGAGTTAATGTTGAGGTTTTTATCCATATTTTTGTCGGAATGGAGGTATTAAAAATCAGGGTTTTTGAGATATTTTACGGGGGTTATAATTTTTAATCCGACCGTTGGATCGTGGTAATTTTTGGATATGTTATACATATATAAGTTGAGTATATGTCCACAAATTTTGAACCGTTAAAAATGAACGTATGATTTATTATGAATTTTACGAGATGACTGGTTCAGAAATTGTTGAATTTTCGGAGTTTATCATTTTGGTGGAAAATTCTAGAATTGGTGGGCCCCACTTGTGGTTGGTGAAGAAATGTGCTGAATTATATTTCAAATGTGGTGGGTGGGAATAGTAGCAGGTAAAGCCATCAGGTTGCAGGTCAAACCTACAAAATTTTCCTATAAATAGATGGCTAAGTTAGAATTGAAAATCACACCAGAAACAAGTTTTCTCTCTTTCTCTCTCTAGATTATTGAGTGTATTTTGTGTATTTAGATACTTTGAGAGTTTCTATTCATCAGGGCAAGTTTCTTTCAGCCTTATACCGGTATTCCGACCAGAAGTACTGATATTTTGAGGTAAGGGATATTATTTTCTTCTTAAATGATATTATTTTCTTCAATATCATTATGCTAAAATATTGATATGAGTTTTTATCAAATTTGGAACTTTTTGTGTCGGGGGTTACTATTCACGTATACGGCACTATTCACGTATACGGCACTATTCACGAATACGGCACTATTCACCGAAAAATAAAATTTTCCCTTTTTGTCCAAGATGTCTATTATGGTTACTATCTTTGATTGTATCCATGTTTTGATCTTTATTTTTGAATTCTGCTTCACAATTGATTATTATGAGTATTATTGATCTTGGATAAACTGTTATACGAATCCCTACTATTTGTCCTTCTGTCTCATTGGATTCGTTCTCTTTAAGATATTTTTCATCATCCTCAGTCCTAAATGATGATATTACTGAATATCTTTGGCCTGTAGTGCAAAGATGTATAATTACTTGATGAATATCTTTGGCCTTAGTGCAAAGATGAACAGGTGTTGAGATGAACATGACCGACTGATGATACAAATGAATATCTTTGGCCTGTAGTGCAAAGATGAATATTTGGTTAAAGATGATTATTAATTGATGTTACAGGGATAAAATATTGATGATGGACTTTTAAATCTTAGAAGATAGTAGAATTCTTTCTCTACTTGACTCTTCTAATGGTTTGCTGTTTCCGCTGCAGTTGTTGATCTAAAACTTGTTGTCGATTATATTTTATCAGATTTTTCCCTGTTGAAGACTAACGATAATTTTTTGTATATTATCTTAGTCATAATATTCTTTACTGGGCTAGTTGAGCTCACCCTTTTCCTTTTTGTTCATTTTTCTTCTCAGGAGGTGAGAACATAGCAGGATCTAGTCGGGGTATGGAGTGATGGTTCTAGAAAGATGTTTAGCAGTCCTCACTATTTCTGTAAAATAGTGTTTGAATAATTGTAATGAGGATTTATTTGAGTGTGGATATTGTCTAGAAGACAATATTTGTATTTAAACTCACAGTATGTGTTGTCGTATTTTGCACGACAATTGTATTATTGAAGTTGTAGTTTGCTTTCTGTACCATGTATTTGGCGACTCAGAATGGGTGTTGTATACCTATTCTGGGGGCGTCACAGTTGGTATCAGAGCTTAGGGATATGATCCCTGGCTGAGATGTGAGACAAGAACTAGGAGGGGAGAGACGGGGAATTCCTTCGCTAGTATGACCTGACTAAGTTTATTTGGTGTTTATTGGTCGGTCAGAGTATAGGATAATATATGACATGACTATTAACCCTTGTTTTATGGTAGTATTTAAGAATGGCAGCTGAGAACGTTAATAATGGAGTAAATCAGACCGTGGAGGACACCTTTGATCACTACCAGGGGAACGGCAACAGGAAGGCAATATTCCTCCTGTAAACAACGTTACCGAGCAAACGATGAATGATGGAATGTTTAGGAGCTTTTTTGCAGTTCATGCAAAATCAGACGAGGGAGACTCGTGTGCAGAATACGGGTGGAAATGATAACAACGCGCGGTTTGTCACAGCTAAGCAGTTCAAAGAATTGGGACCACCAGAATTTAAGGGAAAGCCGGATCCGATCATGGCGGAAACGTGGGTCAAGCAAATTACCAAGATATTGATGTCTTGGGATGCACGGAGGAACAGAAGGTTCCATTCGCCACATTTATGTTCCGCGGTGAGGCAGACTACTGGTGGGAGTTGTTGAAGCGTACCAGCCTGACGCACTCAACATGTCCTGGGAAACATTTCAAAAACTGTTCAATGACAAGTACTTTCCTGAAAGTATTCGTCATATGAAGGAGGTTGAGTTTATTAGACTGGAACAAAACAACATGACGGTGTCCCAGTACGAGGCGAAGTTTGCAGAGTTATCCAGGTTTGCACCTCATTTGGTAGAAAATGAGGAACGTATGACACGGATGTTTCTGAGAGGTTTAAAACCTGAGATTCGTCAATACCTTATCTCTCATAAATTTTCTCTGTATTCAGACGTTGTCAACAGGGCCCAATTATTAGAGAGAGATAATGAGTATACTCAACCGAGGGACCACCACCAGGGTCATACCGGTGACAGCAATCATCAGAGCGATGATAACCAACGAGGAGGAAAAAATAGAACAAAGGCGGTGTAACCACTCGAGTGGTCATCGTGGCCATGATAATAGGAGATGTGAGTCAAGTGGAAATTTCAGAAGAGGAGGATTCAACAATGACGGGAAGACATCAGCAGCAGCACCAGCACCAACAACAAATTTTAGGGGAGGAGAACGACCCCAGTTAGTATAGTTACAAATGCGGGAAAGAGGGACATATCAGCCCAAACTGTCCCACAACAATCCAAGGTGTGTTACAATGTGGGAAGGAAGGCCACATCGCTCGAGATTGTACTATAGCGAAACCAAGTTCAGCGGGAGTGGTGATTCCAAGGGCTGTCCCGGATAAGGCGAAATCGGCGGTTCCTGGAAGAGCGTTTGTCGGTAACCGGTCAAAACGTGAGAAACCCGAACGAGGTGATCGGGTAAGCTAATCTTGAATTCTTGCGAAGTTTATACTTTACTAGATACCGGTTTCTACCCATTCTTTTATCTCTCCTGCTTGTGCTCAACGTTTAAACTTGACTCCGGGAGAAATTGGACTTTAACTTATCTGTTGAAACTCCGTTTGGGTGAAACCTTCGTTACATCTACAGTTTATAAATCTTGCATTGATCCAAGTTGGCACTATCACATTACCTGTTGATCTTATCTCTTTAAAGTTACTTGCTTTTGATGTGATTTAGGAATTGATTGGTTAACCACTCATCATTGAT